>CM064577.1:14946976-14999476 GCA_032716605.1 Paralithodes platypus | reverse complement strand
ATCACACCATCGACACTTGAGGGGAGGTTTTTAGTTGATTCCTTAGACTTCCATCAAGCTTAAAATTACTCCCCCTTGACCCCCTTTCAAGATAAATTTTTACATTTTTCGGTAGAAAAATGTCCCGGCCGAAGGCCGGTGCCCCTTAAATTACAGGCTCGCTATCGCTCGCCAGGAAAAAATCGACACCTAAATGGCACAAATGGTCTTAATATTGACAGAAATGGGGCGAGGGTTCTCAAAATCGCCAAACTAATGGGGCAAGCGTCTTTAAATCTCAGAAGCAATGGGGCTAAACATGAGGGAGAAAGAGGTTCAGAAAAAAATCCTCCGGGTGGAAATCTCCCCTTAGGCAATAACCAAGATGTATGACAAGGAGTATTCCATATATATATATATATATCTTAGGTAATATTAGGGCTCAGGCAAGATTCTGGTAGTCGGGTGAATAGTGGTGAGTGATTCAGAAGTAAAGACACTGAATCCTGAATGTCAACATCTTGCACCTAGCTAACGTATTGAAGGCTAAGGTTAGAGTGACGTCAGTCGTCTTCTGGATAACACCTGGTTTTGTTCTTTAAGGGGAGATCTCCACTTGAGGGATTTTTTTCTTGACCCCCCTTTCTCCCTCATGTTTAGCCCCATTGCTTTTGATATTATAAAACGTTTGCCCCATTAGTTTAGCGATTTTAAGAACTCACCCCATATTAAGACCTTTCGTGCCATTCAGGAGTCGATCTTATCCTGGCGAGCGATAGCGAGCCTGTAATTTAAGAGGAACCGGCCTTTGGCCGGGACATTTTTCTACCGAAAAATGTACAAATTTATCTTGAAAGGGGGTCAAGGGGGTGACATTTTTAGATTGCTGGAGGAGTAGGAAACAAACTAAAAACCTCCCCTTAAGTTACCCCTTTAACAATTCGAGGAGGCAGTTCTTAATATTGCTATGGTTATTGTTAAGCGATTTTATACAGCTTAGGAAGGATGAGTTGTTCTCTATTTTAACACGTTCAGTATTCGAGGAGGTAGTTCTTCAATATACCATGGCTATCATTAGGCGATTGCATACAGCCTAGGAAGGATATCTAGGAATCAGAGGGTAAAACCTGTCTCACTTTATCTCTAACTACCAAAGCATGTAAACTGGATAATATCGTCTAATGACAGCCAGGTTGAAATGGAAAAGTGATAGCGTAATGCTTAGTGTGATCTAACCTTCTAATAGTTATAATATAGAAACGCGTCCTCATATCGTGAATGAGTTAGTTACCAAGAGGAAGCAAAGAGAACGTTCATAAGCAGTGTATAGGAAGAGAGAAAGGGATGAAGGAGATCAGGAAAGCGGGGTTTTGAGTTTGGGTAGGAAGTGATGTAAACAAAACATCCCAGCACGCACATTTCTCCCCAAGGGGGGGTGTTTCGGGGTACTGGTGGTGGTGGTGTATTTTGGGAGATCCGGCGATGATGACGAGTGGAGTTCATATGTACTGGATGGCACTGGGGTTTCATCCAATGTTTGTTTTATTCTAACTATTTCAATAGCTGTTCAGCCCAAATGGATGTGTCGGAGTTAATTGATTGATTTAATTTCTAAGACTAGTTCTATCATAATGGAAGGAAGTAGATCAAAGCGTAAATTGGCCAAATTAATTTGAAAGGGGTAAGCCTTTTAGTACGATAAGGTATTTTGTGTGTCTGTATTCTAGCTGTTATTAGACGAATTAATTCAGGTCAAGAAGGATCTGGGAGAAGCATATTGTCAATGAATGAGTTGTGGCTAGCCCTGGAATATGGGATGGGTGGGGGGGGGGGGTATTCTGGCTACTATACTGTAAATGTTTGTAATTGAGAGAAGTGGTAATAGAAAGGCTTTCTTTTTTTCTTTTTTTTTTTTTTTTTTTTCTATGTGATTGAGGGAGGCAAAAGGCATAACTGCCTATAGCGAGTGCCTCCCCCATAGTTGAAAGAGTGACAGGGCCAAAATCAAGGGCGTTCGAGCCAAAATGCCTGGACACACGGAGTTTGAAGCAATTTAAGTCATAGGAAGAGGGAAAGACTGATTCTGGGAGAGAGTTCCAGAGCTCAGCTGTTGAGTAGAAGAAAGTTTGAGAGTAACGTTTCACTCTTGGGTTGGAGAGTTGCACAGAGTAGGGGTGGGATTGAGTTGCAAGACGGGTACCACGTGCCCTACGTATGTATGTACTGTATATTGGATACAGAGTTACTGAGAATTATAATTATACACATAGCTTATTTTGCATGAATAATTATATTTCATTTGTTGAAATAGACCCTTGGTTCATTTCATGGCTGGAAATATTACATATACCTGTACTGTTCTTTTTAAAGTCTCATAATTATATTTGATGAAAGATTCTTCATTTGCTGGACGAAAATATTACAAATACGGTTCTTTTTAAAGCCTCGTAATCATATTTAATGACAGATTCTTCGTTAAAATTCAGATGTTTCTGATAATAGAGTGACCAATAATATGAGGTTAGGATTACAAAATTCGTTCTATTATCACCATCTGTACCGGTGATGTACTTTTCAATACATTCTGGCAATGATTAGATGATTTTGTTTAGCATAGGAAGGATGTCGACCGATTAATAGGCCACGGATTATCTCCATGAATCCTTTTAGCGCTAATACCATATATCCTTCCTAAGCTTCATAAAATCGTCTAAATGAAGCTGAAATCTAACAAAGGAGACGTCGCCGGTACCGAAGGAGTTAATGATTCATATCACCACCAACAAAGCAGGGATGGTCTGTATTTGTTGTCAGACGGACCCTAAGTTGAGTGGTCAATCCTGCAAGTCCTTAAGGGGAGGTATTTAGTTTGTTCCCTAGACCTCCATCAAGCTTAAAATTACACCCCCTTGAGTCCCTTTCAAGATAAATTTGTACATTTTTCGATAGAAAAATTTCCCGGCCAAAGGCCGGTTCCTCTTTAATTACAGGCTCGCTATCGCTCGCCAGGATAAAATAGACACCTGAATTGCACGAAACTTCTTGATATGGGGTGAAAGTTCTTAAAATCGCTAAACTAATGGGGCAAACATTTTATAATATCAAAAGCAATGGGGTTAAACATGAGGGAGAAAGGGGTCAAGAAAAAATCCCTCAAGTGGAGATACCCCCTTAAGTAAACTGGCACGGCTTGTCCTTGTCACAGGGGATAGGTCTGTTTGTAATCATTTTGTGTATGGCCACCCTCGTGAAGAAGAGTAAGGCGGCCGGCAATAGATAGATAGAAAGATTGTATATTTGTAGGCCAGTGATGGGTATATGTGTGTGCTGAGGATGTAAGTAGTACTCTCAGATAAGTCTGTTGTTGTTATTGGTGGTGACTAGTGGGGAAACTCCAGCGGTGACAAACAAAGGCTTCCTCTCTCTCCTTCACGTACTCTTCAAACTATACTCGGTTTCGTTTTATCTGATGGTAAATTGAATCCCTTAAGGGGAGATATCCACTTGAGGGATTTTGTTCTTGACCCCTTTCTCCCTCATGTTTAGCCCCATTGCTTTTGATATTATAAAACGTTTGCCCCATTAGTTTAGCGATTTTAAGAACTTTCACCCCATATTAAGACCTTTCGTGCCATTTAGGTGTCTATTTTATCCTGGCGAGCGAGCCTGTAATTTAAAAGGAACCGGCCTTCGGCCGGGAAATTTTTCTACCGAAAAATGTACAAATTTATCTTGAAAAGGACTCGAGGGGGTGTAATTTTAAGGTTGATGGAGGTCTAGGGAACAAACTAAATACCTCCCCTTAACAACTGATTTTTCGATAACTAATGGCAACATAATTAACTACTATGTCTCTGCTTCATATTGAGACCAAGTTTATATATTCAGCACCATATTTCACGACACTATCTTCAAAATAACGGATAAATCTGGATGGGAACTTTGCAATTTATCGTCAGTTGAAAGGAAACAGAATATAGTTCATTTATCTTTACTACTACTGCTACTACTACTAGTATGCTAACTATCTTTGTATTTTATTAGTACAGAGGGATGATAAGGATTTCAAAACTAAGTGGGGCTAAACACGAGGGAGAAAGGGGTCCAGAAAAACCGACCCATGGCCACTTCATTTCGAGGACCGTCCATGGTTATTTTGTAAAGCTTGACATTGTCTACTGAATACTATCGAAGGGTTCTCGAAAAGGGGCTACAGTCCTGACACTATTCTCGAAAAGGGGCTACAGTCCTGACACTATTCTCGAAAAGGGGCTACAGTCCTGACACTATTCTCGAAAAGGGGCTACAGTCCTGACACTATTCTCGAAAAGGGGCTACAGTCCTGACACTATTCTCGAAAAGGGGCTACAGTCCTGACACTATTGTCGAAAATGGGCTACAGTCCTATCTCGACTTGCATTGTGCTGGCTTAAGGGCAGGTTTTTAGTTAGTTCGCTAGACTTTCATCAATCTTAACATTACAGCCCCTAGACCTTCTTTCAAGATAAATTTGTACATTTTTCGGTAGAAAAATGTCCCGGCCGAAGGCCGATTCCTCTTAAATTACAGGCTCGCTATCGCTTGCCAGGAAAAAATCGACACCTAAATGGCACGAAAAGTCCTAACATTGACAGAAATGGGGCGAAAGTTCTTAAAATCGTCAAAATAATGGAGCGAACATCTTAAAATTAGAAAAGCAATGGGGCTAAACATGAGGGAGAAAGGAGTCAAGAAAAAAATCCCCCAAGTGGAAATCCCCCCTTAATAATCTGTTAAGTCCATTCTTAACTAACTGACTGAGTATTATCGGTACTGTGTTAGGCGAACATCATTAACTAAGTATAATTATGTTTGACCGGATCTGTTTAATGATCCTACATTATCGCTGGATATATCAAAAGTCATACACCTGCTAAGCCCTTGAGAACCGGTGCAATAATGGAGTGTTAGCGAGTGTGTTTTATAGGTAGCATCAACGAACTCGCAAAGACCCCTTAACTTCTCATAACTCAACATGAATGAAAGCAATGGGGATGACATTTCTATCATTTGGGAAGAGTCCACCAGGAAATAGGTGTGGATATTTACAGCCAGTTTGTTCAAGGTCTTTTTTTGAGTTTCGAAGAGGTCAGGGATCGAGATTATCGTCAAGTTCGTTGTCTCTACCTATAGTAGTTTTCGGTTTCTTATTCCGGCAAAGATTGAAAGTATCTCTCCGAATAATACCCAATAAATATCCGTCCATGCAGCAAATGTTGTTGATATATTTTGCAGCTATTTCCACCTGTTAAGCCGGTGTCACACGAGCCCTTTTTCCGGCAATATTTTGGAGCAATTCTCGTTTGGTAACTTCAGAATATAACTTGTATTAGTCCGAAGCCACCATTTAGTTATTGATTTATTGATTTTTGAGTTTCCTCGCTAGACCTCCATCAAGCTTAATAAAACACCCCCTAGACCCCCTTTCAAGATAAATTTGTACATTTTTCGGTAAAAAAAAATTGGTCTAAATATTGACAAAGAAATCACCAAACTAACTGAAAGAACTTTAAAAAAAAAAACTAAACATGAGGGAGAAGGGGGTCCTTAAAAAGTGAGTAGTACCCCCTTAAATAAAAAACCCATAATATTGCTAAAACATACCTACTCTTAGAAAATTACCGGAGAGATGGATCGTGTGACACCGTTTGTGTATTGTGTGTTTTGGGTTCAGCTGTTCAAGTTTATTATTTCTCAGGATTGAAGGCATTTATCCAATCATGTCTGCAGTTAACCCCTTCTGTATCGGCGACTTCTTTGTAATTTTATTCTAGCGATTTTGATAATTTAATTTGACTTTATATTGTCCTTGTCCCAATTTTGGTTTGTTTAGTTTGCAGGTTTTACATTTTAATTAATATATAATATATATATATATTTGTACAGTTTAAGAAGGATCTGTGGTAGTAAAAAAGGGTTAAATGAGATTGTTCGAAGCCTGTTCATTGTTGGAGGTCCTTTTTAAACTATACGATCGTCTAATAGTTGCCATAATCAAATCAAAAGGACGTCACCGGTACGGAAGGGGTTAATGAAATAAAACACCCTATTACACTGCTCTGTATCTCCGTGATCTCATATGCAGGAATAAGTCGTGAGTAAGGGTTTAACTATACCCTGTTTCAAGTAGGTAGGCCGTATCGTGAACCATAACCTCTATAACTCAAAAAGGGCTTGAGCAAATAAGCTGTAAATTTCCACACCTATGCCCTGGATGACTCTTCCCAAACGGTTGAAATAATAGCTGGATTACTCGAGTCGTTTGTGAGTTATAGAGGTTGATGTTCAAGTGTTGTGGACTACTTATTTGAAACAGGGTATAGCAGTCACCGCCATTAGAATATTTACACCTCTCTTTTTCACTACGATGGCATCTTTCATTATCATCCTTCATTGTTTTATTTTGGCAGTCTTTAAACGATTACTGCATATTCAGTGTATAGGAATCTGATGATGGCTAAATGTTCATTGATTGTAACGGGTTTAACACCTTTAAATCCTGGTGTTCTTCCTAAACTAAGAAAGATCGTCTAATTTAAGTGAAGCATAAATTAAAGCTATAAATTAATGTTTACTTAGATTACAATTCCTCTTTCTAAACTGAAAATATTACGATAGACAAAATGTATGACTAGCAACATTATAGTTTTACAGTATGAAACAAGTGAATGGGTTGTATTTAATGGGGGTGGGGGGGGGGGGGGAGGGGGAGGGGGAGGGACCCTTTCCATGTGTCTAATCTAGGCCCACTGGAAAGTGGGCACCCCGATATCCTTGGTACAAAATAGATAACACGTGGGCCTAATACCATGATAGATATTGACACGCACACACACACACGCACACGCACGCACGCACACACACACGCACACACACACACACACACGCACACACACACACACACGCACGCACACACACACACGCACACGCACACACACACACACACACACGGGAGTGACAATAACTATATGTTCCAACGTAAATATGAGCCAAGGACAAATAGGGCTATGCATATATCTTATGTGTTAATAATATATGTTGTAACTGTACCTTAATGGTTAATATCGCTAGCATCTATTATTGGTTTGTTGTTGTCTTGCCATTGGACAGTGACCACAAAACCCGTGTTCAACGCTTAACCCTTTCACGCATATGACGCGATTTTGAGCCTATTGGGGATACTTTATAGTCTGTGTTACCATCAGGGGTATTTAGAAACCTTTAGTTTAGTTACTTCAACCTCTGCAGTTGTCTCTGAGTTAACTGTGGGCAGAAAACTAGTTTTGGAGAGGTAATTATAAGAGTGAGAGAACTATTTCTTATTGCTAATCTGGCAACCTCTGCGTCATAAATGCTTGAAAGGGTTAATTATTAAATCATCTGCTTTGTCAATACATTTATCCTTAACTTCTGTAGTACGATGATGCCTCTTAGATATAATGTTGGTTATCCTTAGACTCTTTCATTCAGTTTTGGAAAGACCCATACCAACGAAAGGGGTGCATAGACTCTCTAATTAAGCGTTGGCATTACATAGGTCCTTCCTAAGCTGAATAAGATCGTCGTATGATAGCCAAACAGAAATTAAGATATAGGCGTAAACTGAATGAAATCAACTAATGATAGCCAATAATAAAAGAGGCGTCACCGTCTTTAAAGGGTTAATAAGTTACGATTAGGCTGCCGGAAGAATGTGTTGTTTACTACGCTTGTCTCGTGTTCAGCCTGGAGTACGGTCATGCTCAAAAGTTGGGGTATTATTAAGGGGATACTACTTGCCTTTTCTGGACCCCCTTCTCCCACATGGTTAGCATATTAGTTTTGAGATTTTAAGACTTTCGGCCCACTCGTTTGGCGATTTGAATACCTTTCGCCCCATTTCGTTGTCAAATTTAAGACCTTTCGTGCCATTTAGGTGTCGATTTATTCCTGGCGAGCGAAAGCGAGCCTGTAATTTTATGAGGAACCGGCCTTTGGCCGGGCCATTTTTCTACCGAAAAATGTACACATTTATCTTGAAGGGGTGTCTATGGGGGCGTTTTTCTAAGCTTGATGGAAGTGTAGGGAGGAAACTAAGAAATAAAGGAATACATGACTTAATAGATAGAGATAGATAGATAACTTAATAGACCAAAAAACGGACCATCTCCCCTTAATTAAGTGACCGGGAACTTTTGAGCCCGGATGTATGACTACGCCGTGTGGGGGTGCACAGGACAAGACTAGTTTTTGCTGCGGAATGAACCCAGCCTAAGAGGTAAAAAGTGAGAGTGGAAAGAGGTATAATTTTAGCATATTGTCAAGTGATATAGGCATGTACAGTTGGCCAAATGTGTTGCGTAAAAGTTATATTAAATTTCTTCTGCGAGTCCGAAATATTGCGTAAAAGTGATATACTATTTGCCAGTCCGAAATTACTTTATCGTATATAATTTCGGTAATCCAGAGAGGCAATACGCGTTTATTATATGAATCTCATGTGATATGTCATATATGAATAACAAAAAATCTTCGCAATTGTCATATTCATATAGGTAGTATCATCATAAAAATCAATGAGGAATATCTATCAACTCTGGATTGTCGAAAACGATTGCGAAACGTAATAATTTTGGGTAATTATAGGGAAAAGGCTCGCACCCTCATTGGTCTTGGTTTTAGTTATAATTCCAATGTGGGATACAAGATGGGTTGAGGGTGCCTCATTCCCCCCCCCCCGACTTGTTGAAATCATCATCTATGTTGCCAGCAGGGGTAAAATATCGATTATGCTCCATAATGAAGACGTTTGTAAACCATTAGGATGTCCGAAGGAGCTCTGAAAGAGATTAGACTATGCATTTTTTTCGATTAATATCGGGTTTTATAAATGTGATCAGTATTATTCTCCCACAGTGGATTATACATGAGTATAGTATAAGGATTACATAGATTTAAATTGTCCCTAATAAATTATGTATAATAAGAGGGCGAGCCTATTCCCTGTAGTTATCGATCTATTGTGCTATCTTATACGCACTCACAAACGTTACAGTGTATTTTTCTTCTTCTATGTGATTGAGGGAGGCAAAAGGCAGAACTGCCTATAGCGAATGCCTCCCCCATAGTTGAAAGAGTGACAGGGCCAAAATCAAGGGACGTTCGAGCCAAAATGCCTGGACACACGGAGTTTGAAGCAATTTAAGTCATAGGAAGAGGGAAAGACTGATTCTGGGAGAGAGTTCCAGAGCTCAGATTTTGAGTAGAAGAAAGTTTGAGAGTAACGTTTCACTCTTGGGTTGGAGAGTTGGAGAGTATATTGAAAGACGTCCTTACAATGAGAGTATATAGCAAGTCTCTGTGTTGTGACATACAGTTATTCCTTTGGCTGACTGTGCCTGATCGCCTGTGCATTGATGACTTTGCAAAACAAAATCTGTATTATTATTTTCTCGAACGCTTTAATGAATGCCAACTGTTATATTGTGATTATTAGTTTAGCTTTATGTAAGTCAGCTAATTGTGTTGTATAGTCAGCTAATTGTGTTGTAAGTCAGCTAATTGTGTTGTAAGTCAGCTAATTGTGTTGTAAGTCAGCTAATTGTGTTGTGTAGTAGGGTTGTTTTATATTAAGGGAGCCCACCTCTCTTTTTTTCTCTCCCTTTCTCTTTGGCTTGTATCCATTTAGCCCCATTCAGCCTACTGTTTGCAGAAGTTTACCCCCATCCAGGTGTCAATATTTTCCTGGCGAGCGGTAGCGACCCAGTATATATATATTTTTGTTTTGACAGCAAGCTAAATCTGTAAATTTTTCGATAGAAAAATGTCTCCAGCGAAGCCGGATTTCTCCATACAATGCTGGCTCGCTATCGCTCGCCAGGAAGAAATCAACACCTGGATGGAGATAACCGTCATAAAACAGTTGGCTGAATGGGGCCGAATGGATACAAGTCAGGGAAAGAGAGAAAGATAAAAAAAAGCCGGTGACCTCCCCTTAATAGAAATTAGTAGATGCCTATTAGATACCTACTTTATTGCCATTAGAAGATACCAATACCATTCCCTGTTATGTTTAAGTAATTTTAAGTGTTATGTAAGTTAGCTGACTTTAAACTTTCCTTTATAAGTTTGTTAAGGGGGGGTCACCGTTTTTTTTTTCTTTCTCTCCTTTTCTCACTTTCTCTGGCTTGTATCCATTCGGCCCCATTCAGCCAACTGTTTTATGACGGTTATCTCCATCCAGGTGTTGATTTCTTCCTGGCGAGCGATAGCGAGCCAGCATTGTATGGAGAAATCTGGCTAAGCCGGAGAAATTTTTCTATCGAAAAATGCACAGATTTAGCTTGCTGTCAAAACAAAAATATATATATGCTGGCTCGCCACCGCTTGCCAGGAAAATATTGACACCTGGATGGGGGTAAACGTCTTAAGTCAGTAGGCTGAATGGGGCCGAATGGATACAAGCCATAGAGAAAGGGAGAGAAAGAGAACAAAAGCGAGGTGGGCCCCCTTAACCTTTAGGGTGTAAGTCTTATGTTGTGTTATTTACGTATGCCATAATGTAAATTACGCTTGATAATCTGAATAGTGTTGTTTGTAGTGATAAACCATTACTGCTATTGTGTTCCGCTCCACATATTACAGTGTGAGGTTTTATATTGATTATTTTGTTTTATTTCGAACCTTACAAACGACACCGTGACTGTTTACTATTGAAAAGTCGTTTCTTACCTCCACCATGTCGAGTTTAGTAATCAGTCTTGAGACTTATTGAATCAATTTTAATACAAATAAATAACACCATTTATAATACAGCTTTGTTAAGTTTTGTTAAAGGATACTATTATTCTTATATTTACCTCGCCCTCAGTTCTTTGTTCTCGTTTCCTTGTGCACCTTACACAGCATTCTTCTTCTACCCCGGTTTACACTGATGGCTCCCGTTCGTCTTCTGGCGTCGGGTTTGCCATCCTTTTTCCTTCTCGTTCTTATCAGTATTCTCTCCCTTCTCCAGCTGGTGTTCTGACTGCCGAACTTTACGCTATCTTCTTTGCCGTCCGTCTCATGTGCTTCTTTCCTTCTTCCTCCTTTACTCTTTTTTCTGACTCTTACAGTGCCCTTCTTCTCTTGCAGTCTTTCCCTGCTGTCCATCCGTTGGTTCTTGCCATCCACGATTGGCTTGTCAGTCTCTCTGCTCGGAAAAAGGTTGTCCAGTTTTGTTGGGTGCCTAGCCATGTTGGTGTCCGTGGGAATGAGCAGGTTGATGTTCTCGCTCGCGACGCTGCGGCGGTCCGATCAACTTCTCTCTCTATTCCCGCTTCTGACTATTATCCAGCTATCTCTGCCTTCCTCCTGTCTCGCTGGCAAACAATGTGGTCTTCTCTTTCCTCTAATAAGCTCCGCACTATTAAGGCCTCCGTTTCTGCCTGGGCTGACCCCTCTCACCGTGTTCGCCGTTGGGAGACTGCGTTGGCCCGGCTTCGGCTAGGCCATACCAGACTTACCCACTCCTTCCTCATGTCCCGCTCGCCTCCACCTCTTTGCTCCCGGTGTGGTGTTCAGGTTTCAAATTCTCACATTTTCCTTGACTGTCCTCTCTTTTCTTCGGCCCGTCGCCGTTCTTTTCCCTTTCTATTTGCCCTTGGTCGTCGTCCTTGTCTTGCCGATCTCCTCTCAGCCCCCTTTCTTTTCCGTTGACCACGTAATGGCTTTCCTTTCCTCTCTCAGCCTCCTTAACGATATTTAACTTCCTTTCCTTCTAACTCTATCCGTTTCCTGCTTTAGTGCCATATGGCTTTTGTTGCCTGGTGCTAGAAATTTATTAATGTTAAGTTATGTTATTCCGTTGGGGTCGTGATTTGGCAGAGCTGCACCCACTTCCCCAACCACCCTCCCTCACTCCACCTCCTTCCCTTCCACTATTGGTAGGTGGAGGAGTGAGGGAGGGGGGTTGGGGAGGTGGGTGCGGCGGATGGTTGAGAAATGGAATATGTGGGGCAAACTGTACATAACCTATGAGATGTATAATGGGCAAGGAATTTAAATGACATATTAATTCAATTCGAGATACATTCATCATAATTAGTGTTTCGTGTGTGGTTCACTCTGTCACATACTGTAAATTGTCACCCTTTCTGATTATTTAAATAAACCCTTTAATAAATTAATGACAAGATTCGATTCAGCTTGGGGTATCTTCAATATGTAAGGCCATAATGTACAGTCCGTCCTAGAGTGTACTGTACAGTCCGTCCTAGAGTGTACTGTACAGTTCTGCATACTATCTTAGGTCAGTGAATTCATATGAAACAGAATCGAATCTTTTCATTAAATCTTTAATTAATATTACATTATTTGGAGGTTCGTTTATGCAGTTGGATGGTTACTAATGAACCAGGAATTGTGTCGAAGAGTTCACAGTATATAATAATTGAATCGAATCTTTTCATTGAATCTTTAAGTAATGTTCAAATATTTGAAGGTTCATTTATGTGGTTCGATGGTTACTAATGAGCCAGGAATTGTGTCGATGAGTTCACAGTATAAAATAGCTGAAAACCCTTTGATATTACCAGTTGCTTCCAAAGCTTCACCGTAATGCTTCGAAACTAAATGATTCGGCGATTCTGAATCCGACCAACGCATGCCACCATCACAATCCACCTCTCTCCTCAGTTTTAGCCCGTGGTGCCTCGGAAGCAGGACTGTGTGTTGGTTTCAAGTTTTCCAAGGACTTCTTCGGTAGTGGGAGCAGCGATATTTCTACGGAGCTGACATGTTTCCAATAGGTTAGTATCAATCTGTTTGTCGTCTTAATCATGATCAAAGTATTTGTTAATTTATCTAATGATATACTGTATATCTATGCACTAGACAGGTGGTTCCACTCTTGGATGCTTTGGGAAAAATATGATTGTCTAAATATGTCCGGGCTTGCCTGATATGTGTGGTATTTCAGGTTATGGCTGCGTCTCGTAAATCGTATGTTTGTAGGGTAGATTTGTTTTGTATGGCCTCTAGTTTATTTATATTGTTGTGAGTGTGTGGATCCCAGGCTGTGTCGCAGTATTGTGAGTGTGGCCGAACAAGTGTTTTAAATGCTAAAATGTTGATGTTTGCGTTACACTTAGTGAGATTTATGTGGCACTAATCATATTAAGTTTAACCAAACTGGCTCTTGCTTGGGTATCTGGGTCCTTCGAGTGTCCGCATTCCTGTTTTTTTCCCCTGCGTGGCCTTCGGCGGGAGATTATTAATACGACCACGTTAACCTCTACGTTCATGAAGTTGATGATACCGTTCGGGCTGGGGGAGGGGAGTGGGGGATGCAAAAAATAGGAACATATGAATTAAATGGGGTTACATCTTCGTTATATTGCCGTGTTCTAGACCATTCTTAAAATCTCTCGACTAATGGGGCTAATCATGAGGGAGAAGGGGGTCCTTTATTAGATGTGTAGAGTTTTCGCTGAATCAGTTGTCTTTCTTTCATTCGTTTATGCCAAAAAATCAACATTGCATACTTAAATCTTGCATATCTTTCATCCACGTTATGTATTATGCCGAAATACATTCTTGCTTCATAATTTTTATCCTGGCCTTTCCTCTATTTCCTCATCAACCCACATAACCGGTTGAACTAACTACATGTTAACATGGATCTGCCTTGTATGGGCCGATCGGCTTTTTGCAGACTCCCATTTTCTTATGTTCTTATGTTTACCTTGCCTTGTCCAGCCTGACTGTCACGTGATTCAAGGACATATTATTTGCTCGTGTTTTTTTCTTCATCCCAGTTATGTTTGTAAAGATCATTTAGGTCAATGTAGGATTATGTTAGATTAGGATTTAGGTTGGAGTTGGCTTAAGATTGTAGGTGTGTGCATATATATATATATATGTATATAATGTGTGTGTGTGATGAAAAACTCATATCAGTTTTTATAATACTTGTCAATGTGAGGGTAATAGCGTATGATTATCAATGTGATGCAACAGTGTTGCTCGCGTGGCAAAAGTATTTTCTGACTGCTTCAACCATCATGTGTGTTATCAATTGAAAAGTATGATATCTATCAATATATCCATCTATCTATACTTTGTACTTTTGTAGATGTTTAGGTCACAACGGTCGATCTGGGGATCCGCCGCTAATGAGCTCGTCCTGGAATCTTTACGACTCTGAATCTTACGATTCTTTACAGGACTGACCATGCCATTTATATGGGCACTAGCTCAGAGAAGAGTGTTGAGAGGGGTGAAGGGTGTTGGAGAGAGAGGAAGGTGTTGGAGTGGCTTTGTTATGTGTGTTTAGTCTGTATACGTCATCAGGATGTCCCCTGAGTGGGTGCAAGCATGTGCAACATGCTATATATCTATATTTGTCTATCTATTTCTATCTATCTAGGTATGTAGGCTATCTACAGTATATATCTATCTAGGTATGCATCTCTCTCTCTCTCTATATATATATATATATATATATATATATATATATATATATATATATATATATATGTTAAGGCCATCATGAAAGGTGCCCATATATAATAATCTACTAAAAAAAGAAACTCCAAGAAAAATATCTTTCCTATAATGTTTATCCACGTGAACATCACAGTTACATCACGTTGTTAACCACCCCTTACACCCTTCACGTTCACTTGGATGATTAATACTTTTAGGGCAAGTTCTTTTAAGCACACACATACATATATATATATAGAACACGCACACACACACACATACATACATATACATACATCTGTATAACACACCCACGCACACACAAACTACAATGAAAATAATATGCAACAACATATACACACGCATATATAATACACACACACACACACACACACACACACACACACACACACACACACATACATACATACATATACATACATCTGTATAACACACCCACACACACACGCACACACAAACTACAATGAAAATAATATGTAACAACATATACACACGCATATATAATACATACACACACACACACACACACACACACACACACACACACACACACACACACACACACACACACACACACACACACACACACACATATATATATATAACCACACACTCACACACACACTACAATGAAAATAATATGCAACCACACATACAACCACACACGCCACATACAACCACACACGCCACATACAACCACACACGCCACATACAACCACACACGCCACATACAACCACACACGCCACATACAACCAAACACACGTCCAGCCACATGCACACCCACACACATATACAACCCCACACACACACTACAGTGAAACAAATATGCAACCACACATATTATACACACGCACATATACAACCAAACACACGCGTACACACATACAGTACACCACACACAATCAAATACACGTCCAACCACACGCGCACACACGAAAATAAACCGATTATTATCTTTATTTACACACACACACACACACACACACACACACACACACACACACACACACACACACACACACACACTTACTTATAACCTTGATCTCATGGTTTCCCAGGCCAAAATACCTCTTATTGTATTATCAACATATAACTAAGTTTCGCTCCCAGCCAATATATTGAATAACTGGTGCACTGTAGTCACTATGTATAGTTACTTGTAATATTCCGTGGACCTCTCGTTTCTTTATATGTAAATCCAAACACCGTGATGTTATTACTTACAATACTTGTTTTTATTATATATATATATATATATATATATATATATATATATATATATATATACTGTATATATATATTTTTTTTTTAATAGATTCATAGGTAGGTAGATAGCAGTGTTATGTTTCATGTAGCCTATCCATAAATATATTCATAAATCAGTTGCCAGATATGATATATAACTTTTTGTGAGTGACTGTTACCACTTCAGTAAACGACGCCACTTAGTCTCCTAATGGTCTCTTTCATTGTTCACTTTATCTCTCGCCTTCACTCCACCACAACTCCACCTAGCTCCCACGGTAATGTGTGTGTTGGTGTGCTTGTGAAGGTTTATTATCATATGTTCTTGTGGATATATACGCATATATATATATATATATATATATATATATATATATATATATATATATACGGTTTATATATATATATATATATATATATATATATATATATATATATATATATATATATATATATATATATATACGGTATATATATATACATATATACCGGTATATATATATATATATATATATATATATATATATATATATATATAGTATATAGTGTGTGTGTGTGTGTTTTTGTTTTTTTTCTATGTGGAGAGGGAGACAACAGGCATAAACTGCCTGTGACGAGTGCCTCCCCCAGAGTTAAAAGAGTGACGGCCAAAATCAAGGAACGTTCGAGCCAAAATTTCTGGACACACGGAGTTTGAAACAATTTTAGTCATTAGTCATAGGATGTGTGTGTGTGTGTGTGTGTGTGTGACTGCTAACACATCACTTCATCTCTTTCCGCCACTCGACCTACTGTAGCTCCCACGGTGATAGGAGTCTTGGTTTATTTTTTTATTTTTTTCTATGTGATTGAGGGAGGCAAAAGGCAGAACTGCCTATAGCGAGTGCCTCCCCCATAGTTGAAAGAGTGACAGGGCCAAAATCAAGGGACGTTCGAGCCAAAATGGTGTATAATTTGTGCATGTGTTAGCAAAGTGTTCGTAATTAACCCCTACAGGATTATGCTGCGTGTTGACCGTCTATTCTGGCTATCGTTAGACGATTTTATACAGCTTAGAAAGGATATGTGGAAACTAAAAGGCTAAGACTTCCAAATAACCCTCTACCTTCCATTTACTCCGCATAATCTGAATAATATTAACCCTCTGAGGATCGATGGCTCCTTCTTTTTTATTTTTCTGGCTATTATTAGATGATTTTATTAAGATTAGGAAGGGTATAATTTATATGGAAGTGAGAGGGTTGAATGAGTTAGTATTCACCCCTTTGATACCTCCAGATCCTCCCTAAGCTGCATAAAATCGTCCAATGATAGCCAAAATAAAACTGCTAAAACGCGTCAGAGCTTCAAGGGGTTAATATTAATAACCAGAAAACTAAAAATAAATGGTTATAGTCCAAAACGGCAAACGGTTAGACATCAAACTCTTTTCTGTGTATCCCTACTAATTCATAATGGATTAAGGGAGAGGTAGCTTTTTCTCCCTCATGTTTAGTCCCATTAGCTTTGAGATTTTAAGACGTTCGTACCAGTAGTTTGGCGATTTTAAGTCCTTTAGTGCCATTTAGGGGTCGATTTTTTCCTGGCGAGCGATAGCAAACCTGAAATTCTAGGAGGAACGATCGGGACTTTTTTCTACCAAAAAATGTACAAATATATCTTGAGAGGGGGTCTAGCGGGTGTTTTTTAAGCTTGATAGAGGGCTAGCGAGGTAACTATGATATATATACAGTATATATATATATATATATATATATATATATATATATATATATATATATATATATATATATATATATATACAGTATATATGAATAAATAGACCAAAAACTAACCACAACCCCTTAACCACAAGTATTATAATTATTTGACATTTCATAAACATTCCAAGCCGACCAATTCCTGGTATTAATAGTCATGTGAGATTGACCAGAGCAAGTGAGACGTTGTTATGAAGTGTGAGTCAGTGTGCGGGGGTATTTAGGCAGGAAGGGAATGTGTGCCGGGGGGGGGGGGGGGGGGGGTGTTACTGGGTTATTAGAATTTTTTTCTTTTCCTCTTTTTTTTCATTTTTTTTTTCTCTCTCGGTCTCTCTCTCTCTCTCTGGAAATTAAAAATTGAAAAAGTTCAGCACTAGTATTTGTGGAAACTTTTGCACAGATAAAATCTGTTCTACCTGGAACAAACTGCCCTCAGAAGTTGTAAAGTTCTTCAGTAGAGCAGTTCAAGAAGAGAGTAGATAGTATTTTGCACACTCTGTAATGAGTGTAACAGTATACAGTCTCTCTCCTTTCATTTCTAGTAGCCTATATCCCCGGAATGGACCGCAAAGTCTCGGAGATACTAATTATTCCTTGTAACTCTCCCTCTCTCTCTTACCCTTTCTCTCTCTCTCTCTCTCTTACCCTTTCTCTCTCTCTCTCTCTCTCTCTCTCTCTCTCTCTCTCTCTCTCTCTCTCTCTCTCTCTCTCTCTCTCTCTCTCTCTCTCTCTCTCTCTCTCTCTCTCTCTCTCTCTCTCTCTCTCTCTCTCTCTCTCTCTCTCTCTCTCTCTCTCTCTCTCTCTCTCTCTCTCTCTCTCTCGTTGTATATTGTGTACGTAGTGTTTCCCACACTCGTTTTTATGTTCGTTTGGCCTTTCGAGAGTAAATGGTTTGCGAGTAGCCTGACCACCTCATTGTTATCGATAGGTTTGTGCGGTCTGTGTATTAGCGGTACTGTTATGTTCTCGTTTGTTTACTCTTAGAACAATAGATGTGATTTTCTTAACCCTATTTGTTTCGCGGGAGACCTCTTTGGGCCTCCCCTGTTTCGTTCAATTACTTTGGAGAATGGGTTACTGTACAATACATCTAAGCGACTGATTTTGAATAGTGAGTTTGATAGTTGTAATTTATTGCTGTCTACTGTTATTATTTTTGTTTATTTGGTTATGATAAATTGTATAAACTCTAGAAAATAGCATTCCATTTATAATAGAGAAAAATATACGGGTAGGATGTAGTGACCGGGCGTACCGCCATCTTTGTTTACATTACGCGTAGTGGCGTCGGACCTTTCCCATCATGTTCCCGTCTATTTTAACCTAACCTAACCTAACCTAGTAATGACCGGGGGCAAATAGCAGAAAATATAGCGTCGAAATAGACTGGAACGTAAGTGCGACCGCGGCGATCACCCTATGTAAACAATGACGACCGTACGCCCGAAATCTACATCCATCCCAAATATACCCATTAAACAACCGAAAAGAAACAAGAAGAGGTGCGTTTGAATCCCATTCGTTTAATTCAAGTGACCTGCAAGTATTGGCAGTCGTAGGAAATATATGCAATTATATTTATAGATCGGAGGGAAAGTTTGATAATCAGCTTTGATTAATAGCTGGGATACAATAATATTATTGTAGATCATCTAGATTAAACTATATGTTCCCACACAAGAGGCCAAAGGTGAGATACCTACCGTGTCATCTCAAGCGATTTCAGTCTTGAGTTCAATTTCAGACACTATTTTGCGTCATTCAATATAAATGTAAGTACGATGTATGCGCCTTTGATGAAGAAAATACAATTGCCCTGAAATTATCCATAATGACTCTGCACTGTATACGCCTTAATAACTTTAATTGGTGTGTTATGAAGGCCAAGCAATACCCACTTACGGATATATGATGCGAATTATAGATTAATTCAGACATGACTTAATCTGGAGTGAGATATCAAGGTCTAT
Source organism: Paralithodes platypus (assembly GCA_032716605.1). Classification (NCBI taxonomy): domain Eukaryota; kingdom Metazoa; phylum Arthropoda; class Malacostraca; order Decapoda; family Lithodidae; genus Paralithodes; species Paralithodes platypus. The sequence goes on along the minus strand of CM064577.1, from coordinate 14,980,016 downwards.
TGACATACACATCCATCAGATTCTTTCTTACGCTCGTGCGCGGGCACACACACGCACACACCAACACACACACACTATATATATATATATATATATATATATATGTATACACACACACACACACACACACACACACACACACACACACACAAGTGTTGGTGGGGATCGGAACAGTAATCTCAGGAGGCACTGGATAACGAATGTCACGAAAACAAAACAAAACAAAATTATAAAGACGTCGGCGGAACAGAAGGGGTAAACAAACAGCCTTATGTAATCCCTGCCTAGCGACCTTTCCGTGTACTGTCCCGGACTAACCCGATACAGTACAGTACAGTACAGTACAGTACAGTGGAGCCAATTACCCGACCCACAGCCCTTGTACGCCCACGACAAAGCCTTCCCACGCCCGCTTCCTAACATAAATGAAGTGAAATTAGGGTTATCGTAGTCGTCTGTGGTCGTCATAGTAGAGTTGTGGTGTATGGTGGTTGGGGGGCCAGGGTTCGAAGCTAACTCAGGCGCGCGGGACAACTGGGGGGAGTGTTTTTTGTTTGTTTTCCTTCTTTTATTGATGAGGGAGACGAAAGGCAAAACTGCCTGTGACGAATGCCTCTCGCAGAGTTGAAAAGAGTGACAGGGCCAAAATCAAGGAATGTTCGAGCCAAAATTTCTAGACACACGGAGTTTGAAGCAATTTAAGTCATAGGACTGTGTATTTGTGCATTTTTGCATTTGTGTATGTGTGTGTGTATTTGTGAGTGTGTTTGTGTGTAAAATGTGTGTATTTGTGGGTGTGTGTGTGTGTGTGTGTGTGTTTGTGTGTGTGTGCATGTGTGTGTTTGTGTGTGCATGTGTGTGTGTCTGTGTGTGTGACTTCTCCACTCATTGATGCTGTGTTGTTTGTATACGCGAGAGTGACGAGAGTAATCTTTAACAGTCACTGCCTGCAAGGCTGCATGTGGTGGTAGTGGTGATCAGCTGTTTTTTGTTTACCATTGATCTCGACTCCTCCCTCAACACACACACACACACACACACACACACACACACACACACACAGTATTTACGTACACATACACAATAGAAGACTCACGCACACGATACCACATAAACATACACGCAGACAGTTAACATGCACTCACTGTTTTCTTCACATACATGCATACACACACATTTACGTGCACACTCCGATCCACACACACACACATATGCATTGACACACATTTTCGTCATTGATGCACTCGAGTAATCATAGTCGCATAAAAAAAAAAAATACAGTCACATAAACGTCAGTGCAGGTCAGGTGAAGGTATTGAGGTACCTCGGCACCTCGTATCTACATTCTACTTTTCCTATTTTTCTGAAGAGTGTAGAGAGGGGAGAAGGGGTGTTGGAGAGAGAGGAAGCTGTTGGAGTGGCTTTATGTGTGTTATTAGTCTGTATACGTCGTCGAGATGTCCCCCGACTGGGTGCAAGCATATGAATCATGCTAGGACGTACTACAACACCCACTAAATGTCCGCCTGGGCTGGGATCGAACCCAGGTCAAGCAGATTCACACGGCTCTTAGTTCAGTGAGGTTCGGGACGTATGATGCCTTACTAACGGGACTTCCCTTGAGAGTTTGTGTTCTTGTGACGTGCTCCTTTTTAGTTATTATATTGAAATTAATACAAATAAAGATTATATTATATTTATTACCGGTTTATTATAATATTTAATTATTATTTTGTTTCAACAGATTCCCATACACCTAGGCAAGCTTATGCATCTAAAGGCGGTCTCACACGAGCGCTTTTTTACTCAACATTTATCCTTAACACTAATCTCATGAGGTCAACATTTAGTATATTTCGGTTCCCTAAATTCATTCATCATCAGTCTAGTTGCCAATACCAGTGCAAAATACTCCAGAAATGTTGCCAGAAAAATGTTGATGATCGAATGTTGACTATAAAAGCTCTCCTGTGATACCGGCTTAACTATCAGCTGATGCACCCAGATAGCACTTCCCCCAAATATATACACACAGACACGTACAGCTCAACACACACAGGTACTTTTCCACACAAACACACAGGCACAGCTCGACACACACAGGTACTTTTCCACACAGACACACAGGCACAGCTCAACACACACAGGTACTTTTCCACACAAACACACAGGCACAGCTCAACACACACAGGTACTTTTCCACCCAGAACACACAGACACAGCTCAACACACATACAGGTACATTTCCACACAAACACACAGGCACAGCTCAACACACACAGGTACTTTTCCACACAAACACACAGACACAGCTCAACACACACACAGGTACTTTTCGACACAAACACACAGGCACAGCTCAACACACATACAGGTACTTTTCGACACAAACACACAGACACAGCTCAACACACACAGGTACTTTTCCACACAGAACACACAGGCACAGCTCAACACACACAGGTACCTTTCGACACAAACACACTCACGTACACAAATTCCCCATCACACATTCTTTTTATTAATTTTTTATTATTTTTTATTTTTGTGTATATTTATTATTATTTACTTTAGTTTCCTCCCAAGACCTCCATTCAATCTTCAAAAGTTACTTCCAAGTCCCCCCTTCGAGATTAATGTGAAAAATATACGGTATAAATAAATTGCTTTAAACTCAGTGTGTCTAGGCATTTTGGCTCGAACGTCCCTTGATTTTGGCCCTGTCACTCTTTCAACTCTGGGGGGAGGCACTCGATACAGGCAGTTCTGCCTTTTGTCTCCCTCACTCACATAGACAAAATAAAATAAAATCCAGCTGAAAAACAGGAACACCGAATAAGGCTTTTCGAGTATGGCATTATACGATCTGTTTATAGTTTACATATATATATATATATTTTAAGTGTGATGCAGCCCAGGGAGTGGCTTATCAAGGCTACTAATGTCAAGGGTCACAAAGCCTTACTTCACAATATCTTATAAGTTTCCACATTCAATACACCCACAACGAATTGTTTGTGTCTTAACCCTCTCACATCCGGACGCGATTTTTGAGCCTATTAGGGATACTTTAAAGCCTTTGTTACCGTCAGGGGTATCTATAAACCTTTAGTTTGTTTACTTCAACCTCTGCAGTTGTCTTTGAGTTAGCTGTGGGCAGAAAACTAATTTTGGAGAGGTAATTATAACAGTGAGAGTAATCAATTTCTTATTGCTAATCTGGCAACCTCTGCGTCCTATGGTCTTAAGGGGGCGTATTTATTTGTTCAATTATATATATACCGATCATGTATTTAATTTATATATACCGATCATGTATTTAATTTATATATACCGATCATGTATTTAATTTATATATACCGATCATGTATTTAATTTATATATACCGATCATGTATTTAATTTATATATACCGATCATGTATTTAATTTATATATACCGATCATGTATTTAATTTTCTCCCTAGACCTCCATCAAGCTTAAAAAACACCCCAAGACCCTCCTTCAAGATAAATTTTTACATTTTTCCATAGAAAAATGTCCCGACCGAAGGCCGGTTCCTCTTGAATTACAGGCTCGCTATCGCTCGCCAGGAAAAAAATCCAGACCTAAATAGCACGAAAAGTCTTAATATTGACACAGAAAAGGGGCGAAAGGTCTTAAAACCGCCAAACTAATGGGCCGAACGTCTTTAAATCGGAAAACTAAAGGGGCTAAAAGTGAGAAAGACGGGGGACCAGAAAAACTAACCTGCCCCCCTTTAAGGGGAGGTATTTAGTTTGTTCCCTAGACCTCCATCAACATTAAAATTACACCCCCTTGAGTCCCTTTCAAGATAAATTTGTACATTTTTCGGTAGAAAAATGTCCCGGCCAAAGGCCGGTTCCTCTTAAATTACAGGCTCGCTATCGCTCGCCAGGATAAAATCGACACCTGAATTGCACGAAAGGTCTTAATATGGGGTGAAAGTTCTTAAAATCGCTAAACTAATGGGGCAAACGTTTTATAATATCAAAAGCAATGGGGCTAAATATGAGGGAGAAAGGGGTCAAGAAAAAAATCCCTCAAGTGGAGATCTCCCCTTAAGCTAGTTGCATTGTTACCGTAGAACAGGAAACACACCGATATTAATGAAATAATTGTGTCCTTGTCAAGATAGTGCTATGTACTCATTTCCCAGACGACAAAGTGGACTCGCCATTCAAGGATAATGTTATATTGTACTTCCGACGTACCGTAGCTATCATATGATGATGTTGAATATAATTGTATGGTCTCTGAACCAACAACAACAACAACAACAACAACCATTCCTGTTGATGCATATACCTGTGATATAATGCATGAATCATACATGTTTCTATTGGCATACGTTCACGCGTTTGTTTTTCTTTGGATGCCACTTTTTGCTTTGTAAAACTTAAATTGAATCCCTTAGTAGCTGATTTCTCGATACTTAATAGAAATATATGAAGCTACTATGGCTGTGCGTCGTAAGAATGCCAAGTTTTCATAATCAACATCATATTTCGCTACAAAATCTACCTTATAGCTGAGTAACCAAGATAGTAACATGGCAATTTACCCTCAGGTGGAAATAAAATAGACTATAGCGTAATGTTTATGCGAGAAAGGGAAGAACAGGGAATGGGGCACAGATCACAGTTTCAGACCTCGCAAATACAAGTTTTCCTTGTATATTCAGACCTTAGGCCTATACGCTTTATACCTCCAAGACAGCTCAAGTTTAAGGGGAGGTTTCTAGTGTGTTGCTTAGACCTCCATCAAGCTTAAAATGACATCCCCCTAGACCCCCTTTCAAGATAAATATGTACATTTTTCGGTAGAAAAATTTCCCGGCCGAAGGCCGATTCCTCTTAAGTTGCAGGCTCGCTGTCGCTCGCCAGGAAAAAATCGACACTTAAATGGCACGAAACTTCTTAAAATTGACAGAAATGGGGCGAAAGTGATTAAAATCGCCAAACTAATGGGGCAAACGTCTTAAAATCTCAAAAACAATGGGGCTAAACATGAAGTAGAAGGAAGTCCGAAAAAAAATCCCTCAAGTGGAAACCTCCCCTTAAGTAATGGCTATGATATGAGTTTGTTACTACCAATATATGAGTTTGTTACTACCAATATATGAGTTTGTTACTACCAATATATGAGTTTGTTACTACCAATATATGAGTTTGTTACTACCAATATATGAGTTTGTTACTACCAATATATGAGTTTGTTACTACCAATATGTCTTGAAAGGGTAAGGATGGGCTGTTATGATATGTGGTTATTATGTGGTCCTGGTGGTGTGATGGTTAATTAAGGTGGCAAAAATCTGTGTGTGATAACCCAGGTTCGAATCCCGGTGGATCATATATATACATTAATTGGTTTCATTGGGGGTGTTTGGTGTTGTGGTGACATTAATAAAATATAGATTACGTGTGTATTTTTCCACGATTCGCGGCCATTTTATTATTGTATCATACGGGAGGATGTTTGCCCAAAATAATCGTATATAATTATATTTGTTTCATTCGTATTCGTCCAAAAGTGTTTGAAGACTCCTGCTAATCGTGATAGTCTATTGTCAACACAAAGCCAATATTTATAGTGTTTGGGGCATGTTAACTTTTATTGTCATCGTGATAGTCTATTGTCAACACAAAGCCAATATGTATAGTGTTTGGGGCATGTTAACTTTTATTGTCATCGTGATAGTCTATTGTCGACACAAAGCCAATATTTATAGTGTTTGGTGGATGTTAACTTTTATTGTCATCGTGATAGTCTATTGTCAACACAAAGCCAATATGTATAGTGTTTGGGCATGTTAACTTTTATTGTCATCGTGATAGTCTATTGTCAACACAAAGCCAATATTTATAGTGTTTGGTGGATTTTAACTTTTATTGTCATCGTGATAGTCTATTGTCAACACAAAGCCAATATGTATAGTGTTTGGGGGATGTTAACTTTTATTGTCATCGTGATAGTCTATTGTCAACACAAAGCCAATATTTATAGTGTTTGGGGGATGTTAACTTTTATTGTCATCGTGATAGTCTATTGTCAACACAAAGCCAATATTTATAGTGTTTGGTGGATGTTAACTTTTATTGTCATCGTGATAGTCTATTGTCAACACAAAGCCAATATTTATAGTGTTGGGGCATGTTAACTTTTATTGTCATTTGAAAACGCGTCGGTACGAGCATTATCAACAGTGTGTGTTATTACCTGACCATTAATTACCTGACCATTAATTACCTGACCATTAATTACCTGACCATTAATTACCTGACCATTAATTACCTGACCATTAATTACCTGACCATTAATTACCTGACCATTATTACCTGACCATTAATTACCTGACCATTAATTACCTGACCATTAATTACCTGACCATTAATTACCTGACCATTAATTACCTGACCATTAATTACCTGACCATTAATTACCTGACCATTAATTACCTGACCATTAATTACCTGACCATTAATTACCTGACCATTAATTACCTGACCATTAATTACCTGACCATTAATTACCTGACCATTAATTACCTGACCATTAATTACCTGACCATTAATTACCTGACCATTAATTACCTGATCATTAATTACCTGACCATTAATTACCTGACCATTAATTACCTGACCATTAATTACCTGACCATTAATTACCTGACCATTAATTACCTGCCCATTAATTACCTGACCATTAATTACCTGACCATTAATTACCTGATCATTAATTACCTGACCATTAATGTGTTTCAATATAAGTACCGGTATACAGGAACTGTAATATGAAAACAGACAGCCCAGAGCTTAATTAAGGGGAGGTTTTTAGTTGATTCCCTAGACTTTCATCAAGCTTAAAATTACTCCCCCTTGACCCACTTTCAAGATAAATTTGTACATTTTTCGGTAGAAAAATTTCCCGCCTTAAATTACAGGCTCGCTATCGCTCGCCAGGAAAAAATCGACACCTAAATGGCACGAATGGCCTTAAAATTGACAGAAATGGGGCGAGGGTTCTTAAAATCGACAAACAAATGGGGCGAACGTCATTAAATCTCACAAGCAATGGGGCTAAACATGAGGGAGAAAGAGGTTGAGAAAAAAATCCTCCAGGTGGAAATCTCCCCTTAACGACAAAGATGGCAGCAGATAAGGAAGTTGATGAGGAGATTAACCCCTTCAGTCCCATGTTACCTTTGATTCTGGCTAACATTAGACGATGTTATGCAGTTCAAGAAGGACCTGTGTTACTAAGAGGGTTTATGGAGATCGTGTTCACCCATTTCAGTCGGATAGGTAGATTACAAACTAAAGAAAATCGTCTATTGGTAACTCAAATATGATGATAATTACGTAATGGTGGTGAAGGGGTTAAGGGGAGGTATTTAGTTTATTCCCTAGACCTCCATCAAGCTTAAAATTACTCCCCCTTGACCCCCTTTCAAGATAAATTTGTACATTTTTCGGTAGAAAAATTTCCCGCCTTAAATTACAGGCTCGCTATCGCTCGCCAGGAAAAAATCGACACCTAAATGGCACGAATGGTCTTAAAATTGACAGAAATGGGGCGAGGGTTCTTAAAATCGACAAACTAATGGGGCGAACGTCATTAAATCTCACAAGCAATGGGACTAAACACGAGGGAGAAGGAAGTTCGAAAAAAAATCCCTCAAGTGGAAACCTCCCCTTAAGTGGCTCCTTCCTAAATTTAATAAAAATTGTTTATTAGTCGGAATAATATATACAAATGATGTCATCGTACTGTAAGGGGTCGACAGCCAACATATAACGCTCGACAGACAAAGATGGAGTCGATAAGGCGGGGTATATCACCACGGGAAGAGATAAAACTGCGGGTTCATTCTCCATTCTTCTGGCTTCCTCTCCTTCCCGGCCCGTGGGGGGAGACGCCCTTTCCTCCCCCTGCCGTCGAGACCTTGGTGAAGGTGAAGGGGGAAGCTTGGTGTAGGAGAGCTTGTGTACAGGCGGCTAAAAATCTATCTATCTATCTATCTATCTATATACTCAGGCCCAATCCCCACTATTCCTATTTTTGTGTCGCCTCCCTAAATATACCACTGTGGAATCGCATAATACAATCTTCGACATAATACCCTAAACAGACTTTTGGAGTTGATGGCGCAGTTCTTTTCTATTCAATTCTATTCTATATACTCAGGCCCAATCCCCACTTTTCCTATTTGTTTCCCCGCTTTCCCTTTTTTTTTTCTTTGGTGGGGGATTGGGGGGTTTTTCTTTGGTGGGGGATTGGTTCTTTTTCTTTGGTGGGGGATTGTTTTTTTTTTCTTTGGTGGGGGATTGTTTTTTTTTTCTTTGGTGGGGGGATTGGTTCTTTTTCTTTGGTGGGGATTGGGTTTTTTTTTCTTTGGTGGGGGATTGGTTCTTTTTCTTTGGTGGGGGATTGGGGTTTTTTTCTTTGGTGGGGGGATTGGTTCTTTTTCTTTGGTGGGGATTGGGTTTTTTTTTTCTTTGGTGGGGGATTGGTTCTTTTTCTTTGGTGGGGGATTGTTTTTTTTTTCTTTGGTGGGGGATTGGTTCTTTTTCTTTGGTGGGGGATTGGGGTTTTTTTCTTTGGTGGGGGATTGGGTTTTTTTCCTTTGGTGGGGGATTGGTTCTTTTTCTTTGGTGGGGGATTGGTTCTTTTTCTACGTCCAATAATCCGTGAACGCTTTCCTGATTACGAAACGTGTAAGCATGCCTTAGTAGAACTATTGAATCGATAACTACAATATATGGGGTAGTATATTTTCTGTTCAGGGGCTATACAGGTACCAATAACTAGCTGTTCAAACGAAAGAGTAGGTTGAGTTCCTGTAGTGTACAGGTTGGACCCACCTATTCTGGACCCCCTTCTCCCTTATTTTTAGCATATTAGTTTTGAGGATTTAAGACGTTCGTTCCGTTAGTTTGGCGATTTTGAGACCTTTCGCCTCATTTTTTTGTCAATATTAAGACCTTTCGTGCCAGTTAGGTGTCTATGTTTTCCCGGCGAGCGATAGGGAGCCTGTAATTATAGAAGTAATCGGCCTTCGGCCGGCACATTTTTCTACCGAAAAATTTGCAAATTTATCTTGAAAGGGGGTCTAGGGGGTATTTATCTAAGCTTGATGGAGGTCTAGGTCTAGGGAGGAAACCAAAAAAATGAATAATATATATATATATATATATATATATTATATATATAATATATATTAATAATTATATATATATATAATTATATATATATATATATATATATATATATATATATATATATATATATATATATCTATAGACCAAAAACCAAGCACTATCCCCTTAACATGAAGACAAGACGCAGCTTTTGAACGTGACTGTACCTGGTGAGAGGGTGGCTTGTATGGATGTCGTTCACCTCGCCTCGGTAACATGAAGCAACGGAAAATTAGTTAATTAGAACATTTGACTCTTAACTAGCTTTATATCTCTCGCTCTCTCTTTCTATCTTTATCTATCTATCTATCTATCTATCTATCTATCTATCTATCTATATCTATCTATATCTATCTATCTATCTATCTATTTCTCTATTTATCTGTGTCTATCTATATCTATCTATCTATCTATCTTCCGTATATATCACTGCATTATCAGTAACTAATTTTCTATATATCAGGTATACCCATATGGAGTTAAAAGATAGCCTTCATCATTAATTGAAAGGCAATAATGGCAATACTTTGACAGTTCCTGGTATATTCCAATCGCCAATAAAAACAGCTCTCTATTGTGACTCGTAGGGTACTCAAGGCTATACATTGTCCTCTTGCAACAATAAGTATTACCATAACACTTTTTTTTTTTAAAGAGACAATGAACGGAGGAAGGAAAAACACAGGTAAAACAAAAAGGTCCATGTGCCTAAAGGCATCCTCCATTCATAAAATGTTTGTAACAACTGGATTTAAACATTTGCAGATTGTAAGTTTGTGGAAAGCAATTCGAGGGAAGTGAATTCCAAAGAGTAGTAGCTCTGGGGATAAATGAATTCTGATAAGCAGAAGTTCTGCATTGTGGAGGAGAAAGTGTAAATTCATGGGCGCTCTCAGCTGCCCTAGTTCTACGCGGAAAGATGTGGAGAGGCGGCACAATTGAAGCAAGTTCCTCGGAACAATTGCTGTGAAAATATCTGTAGAATAATGCAAGGGATGCAACGTTTCTTCGTATGGATAATGTAGGAAGGTCCTGTGTGATTGCAGGGTTATTGATTAATCTAATAGCTTTATTTTGAATTTTGTCCAACTGCCTCAATGCAACCACTCCACTTCCACCCCACAGAGGTGAACAGTAATCCATCTGAGAACGCACATGACTTTTATATCACGGCCAACTGCTCGTCAGTGAAGAATTCTCGAACTCTGTACAGGAGTCCCAGTTTTTTAGAGGCATTCTTAGCAATGCTTCTAACATAATGTGTCCAGCTCAAGTTAGTAGTTAATGTTACACCGAGAATGTCAATACTAGGGGAAGTGGGAATATTTACATCATTAAAAAATATATGGGAGTCAGTGAGATTCTGTCGGTTATAAAATTGAATGTATTTGGTTTTCTGTGCATTAAAGGAAACTAGATTCTTTTGTCCCCATCCATTAATTCTAGAAAGGTCCTGGTTCAGAGAAATTGCAGTGTTTATTTTTGAATTTATAAGATCGGGTTGGGTGAAAGAATTGGTAAATGTGAAGGAACTGTGGAGTGTTGAGTCATCTGCGTAGGAATGTATTGGATTATGAGTGGTAGATATGAGATCATTGATATGAATGAGGAACAGAATTGGGGCCAAAACTGATCCCTGGGGAACACCAGCATTTATTGAGTGAAATTGAGAATAAAGGCCATCTACCATTACACGTATTTTTCTGTTATGAAGATAAGAAGAAATTAGTGGAACTAATGATGCAAGGCCGTAGTGTGACATCTTCGACAATAAGGATTGATGCCAGACTCTATCAAATGCCTTTGATATATCCAGTGCTATTGTATGTGTTTCACCATGTTGGTCTGTAGCTTGGTTGATTTGATGCGTAAGAAGGCAAAGCATGTCTGCAGTTGATCGACATCGTCTAAAACCATATTGCCTATCACTGATTAATTTATTATTCTCAAGATGCTTAATTAACTTGAAGATCTATATGTTTATTGCCGGACGCCGTGCTCCGCGAAGGGGTGACCATGAACGAATCACCCCCGTGCACTTCTGTTCCCAGTCGGTTGATGCGCTTCCTCCCATCCAGCACCACTTGCACGCATATACTTCTTAACTCCATCCCTCCAGCTCTCTCTCGGTTTACCTCTCCCTCTTTGTCCTTCCACTTCACTCGCGTACACTCTCTTAGGCATTCTCTCGCTTTCCATACGTTCCACATGGCCGAACCAACTCGAGGTGTTCCTTTCACTCTTTCCAGCACATCTACATCCACACCACACCGCTCTCGTACTAACTCATTCGTCTGTCTATCCCTCCATGTAACTCTGCACGCACTTCTCTAGTAACTTGAAGATAAGCTTTTGAATTGAAGTGAGCGTGACTGAAGACTGAATGGTTAGCGTTTTATCCGGCACTGTACAGCACCTTGGTGTAGACTGAGAATAGCTGTTCTATGTAGCAGCCTTTCGTCTGACTTTGCCAACCATCCAGTTAAGGGGAGGTTTCTAGTGTGTTTCCTAGACTTCCATCACGCTTGAAATTACACACCCTTGACCCCCTTTCAAGATAAATTTGTACATTTTTCGGTAGAAAAATTTCCCGGCCAAAGGCCGGTTCCTCTTAAATCACAGGCTCGCTATCGCTCGCCAGGAAAAAATAGACACCTAAATGGCACAAAAAGTCTTAAAATTGACAGAAATGGGGCAAAAGTTCTTAAAATCGCCAAACTAATGGGGCGAACGTCTTATAATATCAAAAGCAATGGGGCTAACCATGAGGGAGAAAGGGGTCCAGAAAAAATTCCCTCCAGTGGAAATCTCCCCTTAAGGGGCTAGTGATTGTTTTTTGGGGGGCTACTTATTAATTTATTTATTTTGGGGGGCTACTTATTAATTTATTTATTTTGGGGGCTACTTATTAATTTATTTATTTTTGGGGTTACTTATTAATTTATTTATTTTGGGGGCTACTTATTAATTTATTTATTTTGGGGGCTACTTATTAATTTATTTATTTTGGGGGCTACTTATTAATTTATTTATTTTGGGGCTACTTATTAATTTATTTATTTTGGGGGCTACTTATTAATTTATTTATTTTGGGGGGCTACTTATTAATTTATTTATTTTGGGGGCTACTTATTAATTTATTTATTTTGGGGGCTACTTATTAATTTATTTATTTTGGGGGGCTACTTATTAATTTATTTATTTGTTTTTGGGGGGCTACTTATTAATTTATTTATTTGTTTTTGGTGGGCTACTTATTATTTTATTTATTTAATATTTGATAAGTTATTTTGTCTCTATATTGTGTCGTCCCTGTTTTGGTTCGTTTATTTTGCAAGTTTTAAATTATAATTGTCCAATGTCAATTACATTAAATTAGGATCTAGTCCTTGGATGGCCACATGTATTTGTTGATTTCATTCATTGAGTTTAGAAGTAAAGTTGGTTGGTGAAAACATATGAATAAATTATGTCACCGCATAAAATAGGTTAACAATGAGTGAGGCAAGGGGAAAGGTAGGAGTACAGGTGCAGGCTAGGACAGGTGCAGGCTAGGACAGGTGCAGGTTAGGACAGGTGCAGGTTAGGACAGGTGCAGGTTAGGACAGGTGCAGGTTAGGACAGGTGCAGGCTAGGACAGGTGCAGGTTAGGACAGGTGCAGGTTAGGACAGGTGCAGGCTAGGACAGGTGCAGGCTAGGACAGGTGCAGGTTAGGACAGGTGCAGGTTAGGACAGGTGCAGGCTAGGACAGGTGCAGGTTAGGACAGGTGCAGGCTAGGACAGGTGCAGGTTAGGACAGGTGCAGGCTAGGACAGGTGCAGGCTAGGACAGGTGCAGGCTAGGACAGGTGCAGGCTAGGACAGGTGCAGGCTAGGACAGGTGCAGGCTAGGACAGGTGCAGGCTAGGACAGGTGCAGGCTAGGACAGGTGCAGGTTAGGACAGGTGCAGGTTAGGACAGGTGGAGGCTAGGACAGGTGGAAGCTATGCCAGGTAAACGGGAAGGAAGTGGAGGCACGTGGCAGGTGAACCAGCAGGTGTGTTAACCCCTTCAGTATTTCTGGAGGCTGGTTTTATGTACACTCGGATAACATAGTCTCTAACCCACTCGTTATAATTCCTGGACCCCATATATGTTTTGTTTTCTTTATGCAATTATAACTATCTGTATTTTTTTTTTTTTATATAGTGTATATAGTTTTATAGTTGATGTATAGAAAACTATATTCATAAATTAGTTTCCCGATATATCCTCCGATATATACTCTGATATATACTCCCATATTTAGAAATAGGTGAAGTCCACGAATATACTGTATATGAGTGGGCTAAAGACTATGGTATATGAGTGGGCTAAAGACTATGGTATATGAGTGGGCTAAAGACTATGGTATGTGAGTGTACCTTATATGAGTGGGCTAAAGACTATGCTATCCGAGTGTATCTTATTAGGATGAATCTCGAGGCATCAAAGGAGCAAAAGCTAATTTAGTTTAGCTTCTGACAGCCATGGGTTCATTATAAGCTACATTAAATCCTTAAATGAAAGTCAAACAAATGACGAAAGGCGGCGTCCTACTACACACGATTTGTTTTATTTATCAATTCTACTGTCAGGTGAATTTGTAGTGCTTTTGTTAAATAATCATAGGTTTAAAGACCCAATTAACAATCTACCTTTGACTGACAGGTTATTCGTGATTTGAATATAGTTTTCAATAGGTAGTTATATTATAAAAGCGTTGGTGTGATCGTACTGAGCATGTTAATAACCTAGAGAGAAGGCGGATCTAGGAGGAAGCTGTCATGTCGGGCGAGACGGGTAAATGAGGCAGTAGGTTAGACAGGGAAGGGGAGCAGTGGGGTGGGGTGACGGGGGAAGGGAAGCAGTGGGGTGGGGTGACCGGGGAAGGATAAGAGACAGGAAAGGGGAACAGTGGGGTGGGGTGACGGGGGAAGGATAAGAGACAGGGGAGGGGAACAGTGGGGTGGGGTGAAGGGGGAAGGATAAGAGACAGGGGAGGGGAACGGTGGGGGGGGGTGACGGGGGAAGGATAAGAGACAGGGAAGGGGAACAGTGGGGTGGGGTGACGGGGAAGAATAAGAGACAGGGGATGGGAACAGTGGGGTGGGGTGAAGGGGGAAGGATAAGAGACAGGGGAGGGGAACAGTGGGGTGGGGTGACGGGGAAGAATAAGAGACAGGGAAGGGGAACAGTGGGGTGGGGTGACGGGGGAAGGATAAGGATAAGCGACAGTAAAAGGGGAGTCTATCAGGCGAATTTCCTTGCACTTTGTGTCGCTAAAGCCGGTATCACACGAGCGCGTTTTCCCTCAACATTTATCCTCAACACTGGTCTGGCAGCTTATGTGGTCAACATAATTATGAAGTATTTCGGTTGCCTAAATTCATCAATCATCAGTCTAGTTTCAGATACCGTTGCAAATTATTCCAGAAATGTTGCCAGAAAAATGAAGATCATCGAATGTTGACTATAAAAGCTTTCGTGTGATACCGGCTTAAGACGTTCGGCCAATTAGTTTGGTGATTTTAACACCATTCGCCCCAGTTCGCTGTCAATTTGAAGACCTTTCATGGCATTCGGGTGTCGATTTTTTCCTGGCGAGCGACAGTGAGCCTGTAATTTTCAGAGGAACCGGTACATTTTTACCGAAAAATGTGCACATTTATCTCTAGGGAGTGTTTTTTAAAGTTTGATGGAGATGCATCGAGGTTACTATGAAATATATATAAATCGATGAATCAATAGAGCCAAAAATAACCACTACCCCCTTAACCCTTTCTGTACTGGCGACGTCATTGAATTATTTTCTGGCAACTACTGTATTTGACGATTATATTCAGCTTAGGAAGGACGTATGCACATTAAAAGGTTGCAGACAATCGTGACTAATCCTTCTAGCTGCCATATATCGTTCCTGAGGATCATAAATCCGTCTAAATATAGCTAGAATAAAATGCAAAAATCGTCGCCGGTACAGAAGGGGTTAACACGGTGGGTAAAAGGAAGCTGTAGGTAGGAAGGTAGACTTGAGGGAGGGAGGGAGGGAGGGTGGGTGGGTGTGTGTGTGTGTGTGTGACAGACAGACAGACAGACTATGTTCGGGCGTGGTGTACCTAACTTGTATTGTGGGAAATTACTGTGTGCCCTTCACCTTCTACATCCTCTCTCCTTCCTTCCCTCTGTTATCTCCACCTTATGGCATTCTTCTCCGCCATAGTTCTCCCCGTCATCCTCCATCATATCTATCCACCTTCGTTATTCTCCTTCCCTCTGTTCTATCCACCTTATGGCATTCTTCTCCTCCATAGTTCTCCCTGTCGTCCTTCATCCATCTATCCACCTTCACCTTCTATATCCTCTTCCTTCTGTTTTATCCACCCTATGGCATTCTTCTTTATCCATAGTTATCCTCGTTATCCTACATCCTCTCTCCATCTTTTTTATTCTTCTCCATCTTTGCTTCAACCCATCTCCAGCCATTCTCTCCACTCCTAGTCATTCTTTTCCATCATCCTTCCTTCTCCATAGTTCTCCTCGTTCTCCTCCATCCTCTCTCCACCTTCGTCATTCTTCTCCATCATTGCTCCCTCCACCCATGTCATTCATCTCCACCATCCTTCCTTCACCATTTTTTCCTTCCTCCTCCACAATCCCCCTCCCCCTCTCTCTGCATTGTTGCTTGATTTCCTTTGTTCTCTCTCTCTCTCTCTCTCTCTCTCTCTCTCTCTCTCTCTCTCTCTCTCTCTCTCTCTCTCTCTCTCTCTCTCTCTCTCTCCCCCCTCTCTCTCTCTCCACTTACCATGAGCGAGGGAAAGCATTCGTGCGCATATTATACTCCTTCATCTCTCAACGCTGTAATTATTTAACAACTTGTACTGCGTCACTGCAGTCAACAACTTCGGTCTGCATTCCTGCACACTATTGCCTAAATTGTAGTTGTTTAATTGTCTTCTTTTTATTATTTTTCTTTTTATTGTTCTATTTCTGTTTGTTATTTTTATGCTTCTTCTTCTTCGTCTTTGTCTTCGTTTTTGTCTTTTTATTTATTTATTTATTTATTTTTTCTTATTCTTATTCTTTCTTTTCGTTTTCTTTTATTTTTCTTATATACTATTTTCGGCCACCATCTCACAGTACATTGCTTACGTTCTTGGTATTTCCGCTATATGACGGGCTATTTCAATGTTTTCCTAATATATTTTCTTTGTTATTATCTTTTGTTTGTCTTATTTATTTTCTTTTGTTTAATTGTTTTTCTTCTCTCTTGCTTCTTCCTTCCCACATTCTTCGAGTCTATTTTCACAGTAAATAGATATACTAGGAGAGGAGCTAAGAATGAAATGAGAAGATATTAGAAAAGGAGAGATGACAGAACAGAGAACAAAATATAAGACGTTTTTCTCTTCAGCACATGACGCCTTTTTACGTACTTTGATTCTGGCTAACATTAGATGAGTTTATGCAGCTTAACCCTCTCACATCCTGGTGCGATTTTTGAGCCTATTAGGGATACTTTAAAGCCTTTGTTACCGTCAGGGGTATCTATAAACCTATAGTGTGTTTACTTCAACCTCTGCAGTTGTCTTTGAGTTAGCTGTGGGCAGAAAACTAATTTTGGAGAGGTAATTATAACAGTGAGAGTAATCTATTTCTTATTGCTAATCTGGCAACCTCTGCGTCCTATGGTCGTGAGAGGGTTAAGAAGGACCTATGTTACTAAGAGGGTTTATTGATATCATATTTGAGTCGTATAGGATAGATTGCAAACTAATGAAAATCGTCTAATGGTAACCACAATTACATATATGGTGATGAAGGGGTCAAACGATATGATGATAAATGGTGATGAAGGGGTCAAACGATATGATGATAAATGGTGATGAAGGGGGTCAAACGATATGATGATAAATGGTGATGAAGGGGTCAAACGATATGATGATAAATGGTGATGAAGGGGTCAAACGATATGATAATAAATGGTGATGAAGGGGTCAAACGATATGATGATAAATGGTGATGAAGGGGTCAAACGATATGATGATAAATGGTGATGAAGGGGTCAAACGATATGATGATAAAGCTTAGGAAGGATCTCTTGGACTCAAATAGTATAGACTGTCTTGGTTCACCCACTCCCACAATCACTGCCTAAACTTGAAGGAAATCGTTTAAGGGGAGATTCCCATTTGAGGGAAAACAAATTCTGGACCCCTTTCTCCCTCATGTTTAGCCCCATTTGTTTTCTGATTTGAAGACGTTTGGTCCATTATTTTGGTGATCGTAAGACCTTTCGCTCCATTTCTTTGTTAATATTAAGACCTTTCGTGTAATTTAGGTGTCGATTTTTTCCCTGGCGAGCCTGTAATTTAGAAGGAACCGGCCGGGAAATTTTTCTACCAAAAAATGTAAAAATGTATATAGGGTTCTTTGGGATGTTTTATTAAGCTTGATAGAGGTCTGGCGAGGAACCTACATAAATAATAAGTACATACAGTACATATGTAGACCAATATCCCCCCCCCCCCCTTCCCCCTACCCCCTACCCCTCCTTAAGGGGAGATCTCCACTGGAGGGATTTTTTTCTTGACCCCTTTCTCCCTCATGTTTAGCCCCATTGCTTTTGATATTATAACACGTTTGCCCCATTAGTTTAGCGATTTTAAGAACTTTCACCCCATATTAAGACCTTTCGTGCCATTCAGGTGTCAATTTTATCCTGGCGAGCGATAGCGAGCCTGTAATTTAAGAGGAACCGGCCTTTGGCCGGGACACTTTTCTACCGAAAAATTTACAAATTTATCTTGAAAGGGACTCAAGGGGGTGTAATTTTAAGCTTGATGGAGGTCTAGGGCACACACTAAATACCTCCCCTTAAATGTACAAGTAAACAAACCACGACTGTATATAACTAACCAGGAAATACAAACACAAAGAGCCTAAACCACTTCCACTCTATACACCTTTAACCCTTTGTGGCCCGATGACATCCTTTTCATTATATGCTATGCTGGCAACTATTATATGCTATGCTGGCAACTATTATATGCTATGCTGGCAACTATTATATGCTATGCTGGCTACTATTATATGCTATGCTGGCTATTATATGCTATGCTGGCAACTATTATATGCTATGCTGGCAACTATTATATGCTATGCTGGCAACTATTATATGCTATGCTGGCAACTATTATATGCTATGCTGGCAACTATTATATGCTATGCTGGCAACTATTATATGCTATGCTGGCAACTATTATATGCTATGCTGGCAACTATTATATGCTATGCTGGCAACTATTATATGCTATGCTGGCAACTATTATATGCTATGCTGGCAACTATTATATGCTATGCTGGCAACTATTATATGCTATGCTGGCTACTATTATATGCTATGCTGGCAACTATTATATGCTATGCTGGCAACTATTATATGCTATGCTGGCAACTATTATATGCTATGCTGGCAACTATTATATGCTATGCTGGCAACTATTAGACAATTAGTTTTGAAATGTTAACACGTATGCCGCATTAGTTGGTCGATTTTAAGACATTTCGCCCCATTTTTTGTCAATTTTAAGACCTTTCGTGTCATTTAGGTGTCTATTTTTGTCCTGGCAAGCGATAGCGAGCCTGTTATTTTGGAAGGCCAGAGTATCTCAATTAATTACTTTAGCTACCGTATATCCTTCCTAAGCTTCATGCAATCGTTTAACCCTCTCCGACATATGACGCGATTTTGAGCCTATTAGGGATACTTTAAAGCCTTTGTTACCATCAGGGGTATTTAGAAATCTTTAGTTTAGTTACTTCAACCTCTGCAGTTGTCTTTGAGTTAGCTGTGGGCAGAAAACTAATTTTGGGGAGGTAATTATAAGAGTGAGAGAACTCTATTTCTTATTGCTAATCTGGCAACCTCTGCGTCATATGTTATAGTTTAATTTCAGTGTTCTAAAACTTTACTTTGATTGTTATACTTTAATTTCAGTGTTCTAAAACTTTACTTTGATTGTTATAGTTTAATTTCAGTGTTCTAAAACTTTACTTTGATTGTTATAGTTTAATTTCAGTGTTCTAAAACTTTACTTTGATTGTTATAGTTTAATTTCAGTGTTCTAAAACTTTACTTTGATTGTTATAGTTTAATTTCAGTGTTCTAAAACTTTACTTTGATTGTTATAGTTTAATGTCGGTGTTCTAAAACTTTACTTTGATTGTTATAGTTTAATTTCAGTGTTCTAAAACTTTACTTTGATTGTTATAGTTTAATTTCAGTGTTCTAAAACTTTACTTTGATTGTTATAGTTTAAGTTCAGTGTTCTAAAACTTTACTTTGATTGTTATAGTTTAATTTCAGTGTTCTAAAACTTTACTTTGATTGTTATAGTTTAATTTCAGTGTTCTAAAACTTTACTTTGATTGTTATAGTTTAAGTTCAGTGTTCTAAAACTTTACTTTGATTGTTATACTTTAAGTTCAGTGTTCTAAAACTTTACTTTGATTGTTATAGTTTAATTTCAGTGTTCTAAAACTTTACTTTAGAAGCTTCCACACCTGAGTTGTTAAGAACATTTTCCGAAAAACTAACGGGTCTCAACCTAATTCCAATTGTTCTACTCCAATCCTATATCTTCTCCCAAACTCTCCGCATATATTATTAACCTAGGACAGCCTTCGGTCTTCTGCAGGTACCAAATGAACTAGGCTTAAGGGGAGGTATTTAGTTTGTTCCCTAGACCTCCATCAAGCTTAATATTACACCCCCTTGAGTCCCCTTCAAGATAAATTTGTACATTTTTCGGTAGAAAAATTTCCCGGCCAAAGGCCGGTTCCTCTTAAATTACAGGCTCGCTATCGCTCGCCAGGATAAAATCGACACCTGAATTGCACGAAAGGTCTTAATATGGGGTGAAAGTTCTTAAAATCGCAAAACTAATGGGACAAACGTTTTATAATATCAAAAGCAATGGGGCTAAACATGAGGGAGAAAGGAGTCTAGAAAAAAATCCCTCAAGTGGAGATCTCCCCTTAATACTGACAATAGATGCCTACATTCCTAATAGTCTTGGTTCTTTAGGATGAAGGCGGTGTCACACGAGCGATTTTTCCGTCAATGTTTAGGAGCAATTGTAGTCTGGCAGGCTTAAAATGTCAGTTATATCAGAACACAGCCGCCTAACATAAGCTACCTTCAGTCTAGTTACTGATCCCAGTGTGAAAAGACTCAAAATATTACGTGAAAAAACTTGCTCATTGAAAATTGCCGGAAAAAGCGCTCGTGTGACACCGGCTTAAGGGGAGGTTTCTAGTTTGTTTCCTAGTCCTCCAGCAATCTTAAAATTTCACCCCCTTGAATCCCTTTCAAGATAAATTTGTACATTTTTCGGTAGAAAAATGTCCCGGCCGAAGGTTGAATACTCTTAAATTACAGGCTCGCTATCGCTCGCCAGGATAAAATCGACACCTAAATGGCACGAAAGGTCTTAAAATAGACAGAATGGGCCGGAAATGCTTAAAAATCACCAAACTAATGGGACAAACGTCTTAAAATCTCAAAAGCAATGGGGCTAAACATGGGGAAGAAAGGGGTAAAGAAAAAAATCCCTCAAGTGGAATTCTCCCCTTAATGCAACATATTGAGGGGACAGTCCAGAAGATACCCGGGTAGCGGATCAGACCGGTTTGACGTCAGATGTTTGGATAAAAAATTAGTGAAAAATGACGCACAAGCCGAGCGGATGCCCCAGCAAATGTTTCCCAGTATTATTATCGGATGGGGAAGCCCGAGACACGAGGAGATTCAAGACACCCATTCTTATACAGTGTGTGTGTGTGTGGAGGGGGGGGGGATTGATATGGTGTGTGGGGGGGGGGGGGGTAGTGTGTGTATGTGGGTTCTGTGTGTGTGTGTGCGTGGGGTGGAGGGGGGGGGGTATGTGATATGTGTGTGTGTGGGGGGGTGGGGGGGGGGGGGTAGTGTGTGTATGTGTATGTGGGTTCTGTGTGTGTGTGGTTAGCGTGTGTGTGTGTGTGCGTGTGTGGGTAGCGTGTGTGTGTGTGAGGGTAGTGTGTGTATGTGTATGTGGGTTCTGTGTGTGTGTGTGTGGTTAGCGTGTGTATGTGTGTGTGTTTTTTTTTTGGGGGGAGGGGTAATTTAGTTGTATTGTTGATTAGTTTTTTATTGTTGTTCTTGCGCGTTATTTTGTTCTGTTATATTTGTATTATTGTTATTACTATTAGGTTGTTATATTGTTGGGTGTATTGTATTGTTTATTGTTATATAGTCATTAATGCCATTGTTATATTGCTGTCTCTATGTGGCCCTCCTGTTTCCTGGAGGGCCGCTGTGAATCGACACGCATTGCTATAGACTATTCACTGTAAGTGGGCGATAAATCATGACCTCTCTCCTCTGTAACTCAAAAAGGGCTAGAGCAAATTGACTGTAAATTTCCACATATATTCCCTGGCTAACTCTTCCCAAATGGTAGAAATATTAGCTCGATTACTCTACTCGTTTTCTTTATTGATAGAGGTTAGCGGTTATGATTTTTCGCCTACTTACAGCGAATAGACTATAGGGTGCGTGGAGTATTCCCCCTGCCCTTCACAACACAACTACAGTAGTTTTCACCCTATTTATATATATACAGTATATAGCCCCTTCCCCTAACTCGAGTAAAGTCATTTGTTGGAAGATTTTTGTTTTAACCCTTTGAGTACCAGCGACGTGTGTTATATTGTATTTCAGATATATTTAGACGACATTATGCAGCTATATTGTATTTCAGTTATATTTAGACGCCATTATGCAGCTAAAGAAGGATCTGTGGTACTTACAAGGGTTGGTTTAGATAGTTTGAAGCTGTAATATTGCTAGAGGTCCTTCCTTATCTGGATTTAATCGTCTAATCATCGCCAGACTATAATTAATGGGATATCACCGGTACTGAACGGATTCATTATGCCTACGAATGAAAGGGTTTAACCATTTGTCTTCTTATGGAAATCCACCTGACCACATTGTTTTCGGAATTACGAAGAACTCGATATTTTCTTTCACAGTTTTCTTCTATATGATTTTCCTCTATATGATTTTCCTTGCTTAACGGTGTTGGTGGTGTAATGATTTAGATGTTTATGTTCTGGGTGTAGTGTCCCGAGTTCGAATCCCGGGAGGACCATTTTTTTTTTTTTTTTGTTTTTTTCTATATTCCAACTTACTTCCTCTCGGGCATAGGCTGAGAGCCCTAACATTCACCGCTTTACAATGAACAGTGAAGCCCGTGAGGTCTTGTTCCAGTCTAGGGAGTGAGACATGTGAAGCACGTAGAGTACAACGAGCACCTGCCATCTTGCCTTCACATGAGGCACGGTGCTCACTCATGGCCCGAAACGACCCCATCTCTGAAGCCACCTCGTTCCCGTGCTTCACTGTCTCACCCCCTACACTCGGACTCTCACAGTTACACACACACAACGCCACCTGTTGAGCAGATAACTCACCAGGCATTGCACCCCTATAGCATATTTTGAATATGGGAATATTCATACAGTGCTATTTAATCAGGGAACGTTTCGGTGGGCTTGTGGTAATGCACTGATACTAGGTACAGCACAAATTCCATCCCAATAATATCTTCCCATTGATACATCGGGATTTGAACCCGGGACCTTTGGATTACCAGGCCAGTGGCAAGACCACTCCACCACACCTCCCCTAAATATGCTTTCATTAGTCTATTCAAGTGCATTGGGGTTTGTAATTGATGATTAATGTTAAGAACGGGGTGTTACTTTATTTCTAAGTATTCTGATAGGGAGTTACTTTGGCCTATAGTGATCGGCTAAGAACTGCTGATTCCGGAAAGGGGCGTGAAAGGAAGGAAGGAAAATTAGTTATAGGGTGTAATCATTCTGGCTTACTACTTTATGTCATTGAATTATTGTGATGCAAGATACTCATAGGGGAAATGCGACAGTTTCACTATTATCCATTTAGTAACTCTTAAAGACTGCTAAGCTACTTTAAGGGGAGGTTTCCTACTCCTCCAGCAATCTTAAAATTTCACCCCCTTGACCCCCTTTCAAGATAAATTTGTACATTTTTCGGTAGAAAAATGTCCCGGCCGAAGGCCGATTACTCTTAAATTACAGGCTCGCTATCGCTCGCCAGGATAAAATCGACACCTAAATGGCACGAAAGGTCTTAAAATTGACAGAATGGGCCGGAAATGCTTAAAAATCACCAAACTAATGGGGCAAACGTCTTAAAACCTCAAAAGCAATGGGGTTAAACATGAGGGAGAAAGGGGTAAAGAAAAAAATCCCTCAAGTGGAATTTTCCCCTTAAAGACTGATAAGCTACTTTAACATGTTTCGGTCTGAATCGATGTATTTTCGAACATAATAATTCAGCAATTGATGGTTATCGTAACATTTCTAATTCATCATGTACAGTCGCGCTAATAAGTCATGTCCCACCTGTCATTACGTTTGGCTTGCTCTGTCCTGTATTAATGTCTGTCAGATGTTGAATAGGGTGGGTAAGTGTAGGAACATGTTTGTGTATCTCACTCAAAAAGAAGAAATCACGTGGAAATATGGCTGATACCAATTATTGATCAAAACATAATTGCTGCGGAGACATGACTTATTAGCGCGACTGTACACCTGCATAAGTGTGTGTGTGATAGTATAAAATGTACATGAGAATTACGATTTATAACGATAATTTGAAATTATATATATATGCGCCAAATTTGAATTGAAAAGGTACATTCGGCTACACACGGTCAATCCTAAGTTCAATGCATAAATGTGTATCTTGAAAAATTTAACATACAAGAACTTATCCAAGTGATTGTGTATCACTATAGTCCTTTCATTATAAGTAGGCTATAAATCGTGAGCCCCTAACATCAGTGACTTAACAATGGGTAGAGAAAATGGGCTGAAAATGTACACACCTATTCCCTGGCTGACCTTTCCCAAATGGTATAAATAATAGCTTAATTACTAGAGTCGTTTTTTAGTTATAATGGTTAAGATTTTAGCCTTAGCCTATTACTCTGCCTTGTGGACACCATTCAGTACACCATTTATGCAAAACATTAATGTGTGTATGTATATGATTTTTGTGCATGTGGACTTTGTGGAGCAAAAGGCGTATGTGCAACGTGTACGTGTCTGTGTGTAGATTGCATGTACTGTGTGTATTTGGTGTATGTAGTACGTACACGCGTGTGTAATGTGCATATATACAGTATAGTTTACACTTAAGCAACGTCTGCCATCCTCCCTCTAGTTTTTGGTATCATTAAACGATTATTTTTCAGTTTAGAAAGGGCCTAAATGTAATGGTATTTAAACCTTTTAATGTATATATATATATATATATATATATATATATATATATATATATATATATATATATATATGCAGTATAGGTCATACTTAATTTGAGTAAAGTAGTTTGATGGTAGACAAAATCAATATAAGAAAAAACCTCCGAATAAATCATTGTTATTCGAAGGATGAGCTCCCTTTCTGATGGAACACGTCGAATGGCCATCGACTTGACTTACAAAACCTTATCGAGTAGAGAGCCCACTTGTGAAGAATGAAAGCAAAAAAAAAAAAAAAAAAAAAATTCTTCAGGGTAAAATATGTCAAGTATTATGTCAAATATTAAAATATGTCAAGTATTATGTCAAATATTAAAATATGTCAAGTATTATGTCAAATATTAAAATATGTCAAGTATTATGTCAAATATTAAAATCGGAAGTTATAGGTCGCGCCAACGAACTTGACAATAATCTTGACCTTTTAACTTCTCATAACTCAAAGTGAATGTAAGCAATCGAGCTGACATTGCTATCATTTGGGAAGAGCCCACCAGCAAATAGGTGTGGATATTTACAGCCAGTTTGCTCTAGGCCCTTTTGAGTTATGAGAAGTTAAGGGGTCAAGA
This sequence comes from Paralithodes platypus, assembly GCA_032716605.1. Classification (NCBI taxonomy): domain Eukaryota; kingdom Metazoa; phylum Arthropoda; class Malacostraca; order Decapoda; family Lithodidae; genus Paralithodes; species Paralithodes platypus. Next base: position 14,954,787 of record CM064577.1, on the reverse strand, counting down.
TTATTGTTAATTTTGTTGGCGCTACCTCTAGTTATGCAACATCAAATAAGACTGAATTATAATTATTCATAGATTGAAAACTGTCAGCAGTATGTACATCACCTGGCAAGCTATTTCATAATACAGACCGACGTGTAAGGAACAAATGATCTTTGGTATTGTGACGTAATACACAGTGAAGCAACAACAGCGTATTGATACGGCCGCTCAGAATATCGAATGCCACACACAGGGGCCAAACTCTAATGTGAAGTAGGCCTTCAATTGAAGAATAGTTTGTGGTATATAAATTAGCAAGACATATGCCGACGCTGTTCAAAATCATAATTGCCTTTCCTGAAAAAAACCTATATATATATACAAGTTAACACTACAAGTAACCTTGTTAAGGAACTAATTCCGATCGGCAAAGCAAAATGATCGAAAACATGTTGCACTAATCTGATAGTTACTATAACTGTGTGACCTGCAGCTCTACGAACAATGCCATTTTGTCTTCGTTCATTAGATGAAACTCGTGATAATTATTTACCAAATGTCAGCTTAGAATCAAATATAACTCTCAGAAAGTTTAGGTATTAATAATAGGCTTGATAATAATGCTGCCTTTTGTAATTGAACCTGACCCCATTGTCTTTGGAATTCTAAATTATTGAAGGCTTGAGAAAATTAGTCCATACAATTCTCCTCTATGTTATTTTCCTTCCTGTCTAAGTATCTTGTTATGGCGTGACGGGGGTGGCCTGAAAACTGCTGGCTCCGGAAGGGGTGTGAAATGAGGGGAAAACAGTGCCAGTTACTAGATTAAGCCTTTGAGGATATAACGCTTTTTAGTAGTTTATGTTGGCTATCATTAGACGATTTTATACAGCTTAGGAAGGATCTGTGGTATATATATACTCTAGTTGTCTATTCCAATGCAAGATATATCTCCTAAATATGGATGGATTTTTGTTTAACTAACGAGAATTGACGATAAAATTGATTGCGTGATAGCCCCTCTAGGTGCCTTGAAGTTGTAACATTTATAAGGAGAAGTTCAACGTTCTCCATACAGTAGCATATCGTGTTGCATCCCTAGCATTTAGCATTATAAAGCATTATCTATACTGGTAACATTGCATATAGTTTAAACTTTTATCTTCCATTTAATCCTCTGCAAATAGTGAATAACACAATATGCAACGCTAACACACACAACAACAGCACATAATTTCATATAAGTTTTCACCAACCCACCAATTAATTTACAAACAAACCTAACTAGTGAAAGCAATGAAAGTAATCAATACATGTGGTACTCCAAGGACTCGAACCTAGGATACTTACATCGAAGGCACACAGAATCCATTATGAGATATGCATCATTGCGAGGATAAGCAATACAATCAGGCTAAATTCTCCCTACAAATGACTCCCGAGGCAATGTTGCAACAATATGGCGGTGTTGCGAAGATAATAAACGAGCAGAATGAACGTAACCATGACAACATCTGTATAACTCCACCAACCACAACCTCCGTCAGTCTGTAACTTGAAGGGGAGGGTTTGTGTTTGTTTTCTACTCCTCCAGCAATCTTAAAATTTCACCCCCTTGACCCTCTTTCAAGATAAATTTTTACATTTTTCGGTAAAAAAATGTCCCGGCTGAAAGCCGGTTCCTCTTATATTACAGGCTCGCTATCGCTCGCCAGGATAAAATAGACACCTAAATGGCACGAAAGGTCTTAAAATTGACAGAAATGGGTCGAAAGTTCTTAAAATCGTCAAAATAATGGGGCGAACGTCTTAAAATTTAGAAAAACAATGGGGCTAAACATGAGGGAGAAAGGAGTCAAGAAAAAAATCCCTCAAGTGGAAATCTCCCCTTAAGGGGAGGGTTTGTTTGTTACTTAGATCCCCATCAAGTTTTATAAGATATATACCGGCCCATCTCCCCTTAAGTAAGATTTAATACTGAGGACTAACTCCAGCTGTTGCTTTTGGGCAGTATCAGCTGCGGAGGATTTTACGGGAAAGATAGGAATAGAGTTAGAAATTATGGTCTTACGTGATCTTCAACTTTATCCACAACTATCATTGCCGCGAGTTAATTGTTTTATTTTACCTGGCCGTCATTAATAACCCCTTCAGCACCATGACGCCTTTACACGTTTTATTCTGGCAACGTCTAAATGATTTTATGCAGTTTAAGAAGGAACTATCACTATGTTGTGTACCCCTTTCAGAGTCCTAGAGGTAAATTATAAGCTAAACACAAAACTGTTTGACATGTTTGGTACTAAGGGTGGTTTACAAGAGACACTGGAGACAAACATTTATCGAAGCATTTATCGAGTTTTTGGCTAGTGAAGGATCTCCAAGCAGGACCAGCTCAGAAGCGTCAATACAAAAAGTCGAGTTGTGCGTCTAATCCATATTATTATGATGACCTCAAAAACTAATTCTGTAAGCTCATTGCCGCTCCGCCCAATACCGCCGAGTTCTGCAAAAACAAGCGAAGGACGATGCGGAGATGATCCGGGATGTTAGAGGGAAGCTGTTTAAAGGTTCCCACCTCGCTTTTTGTTTTATCTTTCTCTCCCTCTCTCTTTGGCTTGTATCCATTCGGCCCCATTCAGCCTACTGTTTTAAGACGTTTACCCCCATCCAGGTGTCAATATTTTCCTTGCGAGCGATAGCGAGCCAGCATATGTCTATTTTTGTTTTGACAGCAAGCTAAATTTGTACATCTTTCAATAGAAAAATGTCTCCGGCGAAGCCGGATTTCTCCATACAATGCTGGCTCGCTATCGCTCTCCAGGGAGAAATCGACACCTGGATGAGGATAAACGTCTTGAAACATTAGGGTGAATGGGGCCGAATGGATAAAAGCCAGAGAAAGAGAAAAGGAGATAAATTTTAAAAAAGCAGGTGACCCCCCTTAATTAAGTAGATTAATTAAGTAGATTAATTAAGTAGATTAATTAAGTAGATTAATTAAGTAGATTAATTAAGTAGATTAATTAAGTAGATTAATTAAGTAGATTAATTAAGTAGGTTAATTAAGTAGATTAATTAAGTAGATTAATTAAGTAGATTAATTAAGTAGATTAATTAAGTAGGTTAATTAAGTAGATTAATTAAGTAGATTAATTAAGTAGATTAATTAATTAGATTAATTATACACTGCTGGAGTGATTGGTGGTTATTAATTATATACTGCTGGAGTGATTGGTGGTTATTATACACTGCTGGAGTGATTGGTGGTTATTATACACTGCTGGAGTGATTGGTGGTTATTAATTATACACTGCTGGAGTGATTGGTGGTTATTATATACTGCTGGAGTGATTGGTGGTTATTATACACTGCTGGAGTGATTGGTGGTTATTATATACTGCTGGAGTGATTGGTGGTTATTATACACTGCTGGAGTGATTGGTGGTTATTAATTATACACTGCTGGAGTGATTGGTGGTTATTATATACTGCTGGAGTGATTGGTGGTTATTATACACTGCTGGAGTGATTGGTGGTTATTAATTATACACTGCTGGAGTGATTGGTGGTTATTATACACTGCTGGAGTGATTGGTGGTTATTAATTATACACTGCTGGAGTGATTGTGGTTATTATATACTGCTGGAGTGATTGGTGGTTATTATACACTGCTGGAGTGATTGGTGGTTATTATATACTGCTGGAGTGATTGGTGGTTATTATACACTGCTGGAGTGATTGGTGGTTATTAATTATACACTGCTGGAGTGATTGGTGGTTATTATATACTGCTGGAGTGATTTGTGGTTATTATACACTGCTGGAGTGATTGGTGGTTATTATATACTGCTGGAGTGATTGGTGGTTATTATACACTGCTGGAGTGATTGGTGGTTATTAATTATACACTGCTGGAGTGATTGGTGGTTATTATATACTGCTGGAGTGATTGGTGGTTATTATACACTGCTGGAGTGATTGGTGGTTATTATATACTGCTGGAGTGATTGGTGGTTATTATACACTGCTGGAGTGATTGGTGGTTATTAATTATACACTGCTGGAGTGATTGGTGGTTATTATATACTGCTGGAGTGATTGGTGGTTATTATACACTGCTGGAGTGATTGGTGGTTATTAATTATACACTGCTGGAGTGATTGGTGGTTATTATACACTGCTGGAGTGATTGGTGGTTATTAATTATACACTGCTGGAGTGATTGGTGGTTATTATACACTGCTGGAGTGATTGGTGGTTATTAATTATACACTGCTGGAGTGATTGGTGGTTATTAATTATACACTGCTGGAGTGATTGGTGGTTATTAATTATACACTGCTGGAGTGATTGGTGGTTATTAATTATACACTGCTGGAGTGATTGGTGGTTATTAATTATACACTGCTGGAGTGATTGGTGGTTATTATACACTGCTGGAGTGATTGGTGGTTATTATATACTGCTGGAGTGATTGGTGGTTATTAATTATACACTGCTGGAGTGATTGGTGGTTATTAATTTGTTATACGTTTGGTTCTAATTCGGTATCAATATAAATCACGGCTTCAAGACTCGCGCAGTGTCAGGTGAAGGTGTTGAGGGATAAGCCTTTACAACGGCATGCACCTCGTAGCTACTTTCTACTTTCCTTTTTACTGAAGAGTGTAGAGAGGGGAGAAGGCGTGTTGGAGAGAGAGGAAGCTGTTGGAGTGGCTTTGAGTGTTATTAGTCTGTATAAGGGGTGTTGGAGAGAGGAAGTTGTTGGAGTGGCTTTGTTATGCGTGTTATTAGTCTGTATAAGGGGTGTTGGAGAGAGGAAGCTGTTGGAGTGGCTTTGTTATGCGTGTTATTAGTCTGTATAAGGGGTGTTGGAGAGAGGAAGCTGTTGGAGTGGCTTTGTTATGCGTGTTATTAGTCTGTATAAGGGGTGTTGGAGAGTGGAATCTGTTGGAGTGGCTTTGAGTGTTATTAGTCTGTATAAGGGGTGTTGGAGACCGAGGAAGCTGTTGGAGTGGCTTTGTTATGTGTGTTATTAGTCCGTAGAGGGAGTGTTGGAGAGGAAGGAAGCTGTTGGAGTGACTTTGTTATGCGTGTTATTAGTCTGTAGAAGGAGTGTTGGAGAGAGAGGAAGCTGTTGGAGTGGCTTTGCGTGTTATTAGTCTGTATAAGGGGTGTTGGAGACCGAGGAAGCTGTTGGAGTGGCTTTGTTGTGTATGTAATAAGTCTGTATACGTCGTCGAGGTGTCCCCCGCGACTCCATCTCTCTTGGGCTGCCTCTATTATTTTTTGCGTTGCTCTGTCATACGCAGTTTACCGAGTGCGGCGAGGGGGAGAGCCGGCCTACGCATGCGGCAAGCACCCCTCCTGCACGTGCTTGGTGTGTGGGTGCCGGTGTTGCGTGCGGGTGGGTGTGGCGTGCGGGTGTGCTTGGTGGATGTGGGTGGGTGTGGCGTGCGGGTGGGTGTGGTGTGGCGTGCGGGTGGGTATGGTGTGGCGTGCGGGTGTGCTTGGTGGATGTGGGTGGGTGTGGCGTGCGGGTGTGGTGTGGTGTGGTGTGGCGTGCGGGTGTGTGTGGGTGTGGCGTGCGGGTGTGTGTGGCTGTGGCGTACGGGTGTGTGTGGGTGTGGGGTGAGGCGTGCGGGTGTGTGTGGCTGTGGCGTACGGGTGGTTGTGGGTGTGTGTGGCTTGTGGGTGTGGCGTGCGGGTGTGTGTGGGTGTGGGTGTGGCGTGCGGGTATTTTTGGTTGCGGGTGGGTGTGCGTGGGTGTGTTTGTGTATTTTCCGTGGAGGGAGAGTCGGATACTGGCAGTGAGGTGTGGGTCTTATGTGCGTGTCTGAATTCTAGTGTATGTGTGCTTGTGTACGTACAGTCTCGCTAATAAGTCAATCCCGGCTGTCATTACGTTTGTCTCTCTCTGCTGTATTAATGTCTGTCAGATGTTGAATAGGGTGGGCAAGTAGGAACATGTTTATATATTTCACTCGATATGAAGAAATGAAGCTTAGATATTGCTGATACCAATTATGGATCAAAACATACTCGGTGCCGAGACATGACTTTTTAGCGCGACTGTACATCCGTGTGTAGTTCACTGATGCTGTTTATCTTACTGCTATACAAAATACCTGAGCTCTATTTTGGCGTGGAGGTTGGTTACTGGAACGTTCATTGCATCTTATTTCTAGTGTCTAAAGTTGAGTTTACGCTATATATATATATACAATATATAACTAAATCCTATATTCTTGTTTGGATTATTCTATATATTCTCTTCTATCTATTCAATATACTCAGGCCCAATCCCCACTCTTCCTATTTTTTTTCCCATTTTTTTTTTGGGGGGGGGGGAGCCCCCCCCCCCAAATAAAAATGAAAAAATGACCGAAAAAATGGCCGACTCAAGACAGAGCCAGAATAGGGTTAACTTTTGATTATATAAGAGGTTAATATCAAGCCCGTCACTAAAGAACCGATATAAAGTTATGAGTGTAATAGAACAGAAAAATACGTGTAATGGTAGATGGCCTTTATTCTCGATTTCACTCAATAAATGCTGGTGTTCCCCAGGGATCAGTTTTGGCCCCAATTCTGTTCCTCATTCATATCAATGATCTCATATCTACCACTCATAATCCAATACATTCCTACGCAGATGACTCAACACTCCACAGTTCCTTCACATTTACCAATTCTTTCACCCAACCCGATCTTATAAATTCAAAAATAAACACTGCAATTTCTCTGAACCAGGACCTTTCTAGAATTAATGGATGGGGACAAAAAAATCTAGTTTCCTTTAATGCACAGAAAACCAAATACATTCAATTTTCTAACCGACAGAATCTCACTGACTCCCATATATTTTTTAATGATGTAAATATTCCCACTTCCCCTAGTATTGACATTCTCGGTGTAACATTAACTACTAACTTGAGCTGGACACATTATGTTAGAAGCATTGCTAAGAATGCCTCTAAAAAACTGGGACTCCTGTACAGAGTTCGAGAATTCTTCACTGACGAGCAGTTGGCCGTGATATATAAAAGTCATGTGCGTTCTCAGATGGATTACTGTTCACCTCTGTGGGGTGGAAGTGGAGTGGTTGCATTGAGGCAGTTGGACAAAATTCAAAATAAAGCTATTAGATTAATCAATAACCCTGCAATCACACAGGACCTTCCTACATTATCCATACGAAGAAACGTTGCATCCCTTGCATTATTCTACAGATATTTTCACAGCAATTGTTCCGAGGAACTTGCTTCAATTGTGCCGCCTCTCCACATCTTTCCGCGTAGAACTAGGGCAGCTGAGAGCGCCCATGAATTTACACTTTCTCCTCCACAATGCAGAACTTCTGCTTATCAGAATTCATTTATCCCCAGAGCTACTACTCTTTGGAATTCACTTTCCTCGAATTGCTTTCCACAAACTTACAATCTACAAATGTTTAAATCCAGTTGTTACAAACATTTTATGAATGGAGGATGCCTTTAGGCACATGGACCTTTTTGTTTTATCTGTGTTTTTCCTTCCTCCGTTCATTGTCTCTTAAAAAAAAAAAAAAAAAAAGAGAGTCCTTTATTTACATTACACCCTCTAACGCACAACCCCTGCCATATGGTCATATCGCACTGGCTGGCTCATTATCTTCTGTAGCTTTTAAGGGGGGTCACCGGCTTTTATTATCTTTCTCTCCTTTTCTCTCTTTCCCTGGCTTGTATCCATTCGGCCCCATTCAGCCTACTGTTTTAAGACGTTTATCCCCATCCAGTTGTCGATTTCTTCCTGGCGAGCGATAGCGAGCCAGCACTGTATGGAGAAA
>CM064577.1:14929476-14941976 GCA_032716605.1 Paralithodes platypus | reverse complement strand
TACCAGCGACGTATGTTCTGTATTGTCTTAGCACTATTTAGACGATTTTATGCAGCTTAGGAAGGATCTGTGGCAGTTAAAAGGGTTGGTTGAGATAGTTTGAAGTCTTATTATTGCTAGAGGTCCTTCTAAAATTGAATTAAATTGTCTAATAGTTGCCAGAATATGATGAAAAGGACGTCCCTGGTACTGCATGGGTTTAGTGGGGGGGGGGGGAAGGGTTTATTTATTGATCGACATATTTACTTATTGAATATAATCGCCAAACTAATGGGCCGAACGTCTTATCATCTGAAACTAATGGGGCTAAACATGAGGAAGAAGAGAGACCAGAAAAATGGCCCCTCTCCCCTTAATAGCATCTCCTCAACTGACATCATACATTTTAATCTTTCTCTCTAGCAGAAGAACATTTGAATTCGGCTGTGCATCTGACATCATCCATATATTTATAATTTTTAGTGATAGGATGCAGGGTTGAAGGTGAACATTTAATCTTATCTCATCATCTGACAATATATATATCTTTGTTTCCCTAGCAGACGACCATTTGAATTCGTCTGTGCATCTGACATCACGCATATATTTAACATTTTTAGTAAAAGAGTGAAAGGGTGAAGGCGAACATTTAATTATGTCTTCATCTGACATCATGCACATTAATATTATGTTATATTTATAGCTTTCTCTCCCTAGCAGACGAACTTTTGAATTCGCCTGTGCATCTGACATCATGCATGTATTAATCTGTGTTTTTCTCCCCAGCAACTATGTCGGGGCAGTGAGGTCCTGGAGTCGCCAACAGAGCCAGGACTGTCCACGGAGCCGTCTGGTGACATGATAGGGGTGGAGGTAAATATAATATGACCTTACGATTATACATTACGCGGCTTAATATGTTTTATGTTTTATAATGTATGAGTCTATCTATCTATCTATCTATCTATCTATCTATCTATCTATCTATTGCCTGACGCCGTGATCCCCGAAATGGTGGCCACGAACGAAACGCCCCTATGCACCTCGTGTCTCCAGTCAGTCGACGCCCTTCCTCCCAATCAGCACCGCCTTCATCCATATACTTCTTCACTCTATCCTTCCACCTCTCTCTCGGTTTACATCTCTCTCTCTCTCTCTCTGTCCTTCCACCTCTCTCTCGGTTTACCTCTCTCTCTGTGTCCTTCCACCTCGCTCTCGTACACCCTCGTTTATAAGTTTGCCAAATTATTCACAGGAAAAAGATAAATATATGTAAAACTAACCACACAAGGCCATAATTACATTACTCTTATCAAAAAACCGAAATTAGGGAATAGGGTTGTCGATAGGGTCACATGGGGAGGGAGGTAAATATAATGCGACACAAACTAAGAACATTGCGATTTTACGTGATTGCTACACTGATTTACCTGGGACACTGAAGACAACAAACCACAACAATACAGTAGCCCCTATTTTGGGTTAATCACCGCAGGCTGCAAAGGTATACTTGCTACGTGGATTTTGAGCCAATTTTCTTCTAACGTATGTTTCTCACAGACTAGTTACGAAGATAGTTTCTTGCTTTAGAAATTACATTTTTGGCTGAGATTGTATCAAACCAACAAATAATTGACAATTTGTTTTAATAAATGGTATGAATGAATAATGGATAATTTTGTCGAACTTCTTCTTGAACACGTCTGGACAACTTGATCTCACATATTCGTGTTATTAATTGCAACATGTAAATACCAAAACATATTTGTTCTTAGTTATATTTTTAGTAGTTTATAGACATTGAGCATTATGCTGATTATTCGCAATTTCGATTATTCGATTATTTGTACGAATATACCAGATAAACATTAATCTGGTCTTTGCTTAAATATACACGAATATACAGTATTATACGCCTTAAACGAGAATAACCGACACACGTAATAATCCTTTGTTTACGTGTGTGCAGGCCCAGGTAACACACGGGCCCGGAACCCAAGGTTGATTGCCTCAGTGACCGTCACCCTCTCACCTTAGGGCTACCTGTAGACGATATTCACTACAGACGGAAGGAAGGGACGATAGTGTGCGGTTGGTGGGTTGAGTGTCATGTTCTTGGTGGCAAAAGGTAATAGTAGTAGTAGTAGTAGTAGTAGTAGTAGTAGTAGTAGTAGTAGTAGTAGTAGTAATAGTAGGTAGACAATGTAGTTTGTTCCATACCCATGAATGGAAGGTACGGTAGTATGTTGTTGGTGTTGGTGTTGTTGGTGTTGTTGTTGTTCCCAAGTCCGGTAAACCGAAGCCGCTCCGGATGATCGGGCCCTCGAAGAGAGATGAGATCTGTCTCTGAGAGGGCAGCGGGGGAGGGGATCATTAACCGACAGGCTTGCACACCCGGGCCAATGTTCACACCGTCCGTACAGAAAAAAGAAACAAACAGACAAACGGCTAAGGTAAGATAGAGGTTGCCAAACTTCACTCTGGATAGGCCCAGCCTTCACCCAGGTAGTATGTGGTTGGTAGGTTGGGCCGAGTATGGTGGCTAGGCTGGCAAAAGGTAATAGTAGCAATAGTATTGGAGTAATAGTAGTAGAAATGGTAGTTTGTTTTGTTGTTAGGTGGTTTAAATTGGACCAGGATTCACGCTATACAGTGCACGTGCAGTCAAGAGCATAAATAGCAAAGCACCCATCTGCATTAGTAGCTAACGTAAACGAGACAATACAATGTTTTATTATAGCTTAGATGGTTCAAAACTTGATTTTAGAGGTTCAAAGATTCGAATTGGTGTAACTTTGTTTATGTTCACGACTGTGCCTCATGGAGAAAATAACCAAATGTCATAATATTTTAGGAAGGATCACACAAAAATATACAGTCAAAACAGACAGACGACACAATGTTAAGCCGGTGTCACACGAGCGATTTTTCCGGCACTTTTCAATAAGCAAGTTTTCCTCATGATATTTTGAGGATTTTTCACTGTTCACATTAGGATCGGAAACTTGACTGAAGGTAGATTATGTTAGATGGCAGATATCTGATATAACTGACATTTTCAGCCTGCCAGACTACAATTGTTCGTAGAAATTGACGGAACAATCGCTCGTGTGACACCGCATTTACCTGCAGCTACAATATTTAGCCGAGATAATTGTTGTGGTGGATGGTTGTGGTGGGGGGTGGTTGTGGTGGGGAGGTGGGGGATGGTTGTGGTGGGGAGGTGGGGAATGGTGGGAGGTGGGGAATGATGGTAAGCTGAAGGTGAACATAAGCAAAGATAATGATGGTCGATTATGCCTAAGTTTGTACATATTGGTCTTGTATTTGCCCCTCCCCAGGATTCGAACCCAGGATATCACATACATAATTTGCGCGCTCTAACCATTACTCCAGTGAGAATATACCATGAGGGAATATAAGAAACAGTGAGTGGGAATGAAAGAGTATTTGAAATAGAGCGAGAGAACATAATCCTTGAAGACATCCTGCTGGGTGTGTGAGTGAGTGAGTAAGGCAGGATGTCAGAGAGTCCTAGCTTGTATATATCCTACTTTATGACTGCCTCCCTACCTAGTCCCTTGCTCACTCTCACTCTCACTCTCACTCTCTCTCTCTCTCTCACTCTCACTCTCTCTCTCTCTCTCTCTCTCTCTCTCTCTTTATTTTATCCCCCCCTCAGTTACTAACCCATCTGTCCCCTACTAACTTCCTAATCCTGCCACGGACATTAGTTCCAGGGCAGTAGTTCCCTTTCCAATGTTCCCTTACCCACTCTAAATCACTGTTTGAACACTTGATCCTCAGTGTTTTGGAGGACAAGCAGCCTAGAAGGGTCACTAGATCTGTTGTTGCTTGATTTCCTTTGTACTCCTTTGTACTCCTTTGTTCTCTCTCTCTCTCGAGTGACATAAACATTTTACTAAATGTTCAGTAGATAATATAATCCCAATTTCTATACCTCTATAATAATTATAACGGTTAGCAGTAAAGCTAATGCAAATCTTTAAGGGGGTACTGCTTGGTTTTTTGGTCTATATATTTATTTATTTATTTTTTAGTTTCTTCGCTAGACCTCCATCAAGCTTAGAAAAACACCCCCTAGACCCCCCTTTCAAGATATTATTTGTACATTTTTCGGTATTTTTTGTACATTCGCGGCGGAAGGTCAGCTGTTTCTAAAATTTGAGGCTCGCTTTCGCTCGCCAGGAAAATAATCGACACCTATAGGGCACGAAAGGTAATGATATTGACCCCAAAAAAGAAAAAAATTAGGCAAAAGGTCTCAAAAATTGGCAAACTAACGAAACGAACGTCTTAAAACCTCAAATTTAATATGCTAAACATGAGGGAGAAGGGGGTCCATAAAAAGCGAGTACTACCCCCTTAAGGGGAGATATCCACTTGAGGGACTTTTTTTCTGGACCCCTTTCTCTCTCATGTCTAGCCCCATTGCTTTTGAGATTTTAAGATGTTTGCCCCATTAGTTTGGCGATTTTAAGAAGTTTCACCCCATTTATGTCACTTTTTAAGACCTTTCGTCCCATTTAGGTGTCGATTTTTTCCTGGCGAGCGATTGCGAGCCTGTAATTTAAGAGAAACTGGCCTTCGGCCGGGAAATTTTTCTACCGAAAAATGTACAAATTTATCTTGAAAAGGGGTCAAGGGGGTGTAATTTCATGCTTGATGGAAGTCTAGGAAACACACTAAAAACCTCCCCTTAAGATGGCCAGATAGAACTAAATGTTGATGAGTGTATATCGCACATATCGTTTGAAAATAATTAGATTACAAAAGAAAGTAAGCTACAAACTAGGACAAGGGGGATACATGACTTGCCACTTCCACCAGTAATTATGGTGGCTTCACTCTAAATATATCTTTATAAGAATGAGTAATTTCCCACTACAATTATAATATCTGGGTTTGCCCAAATTAAAAAAAAAATAAGGGGAGGTTTATATATGTACTTTTTTAATTATTGGTTTGTTCCCTAGACCTCCATCAAGGTTAAACACAACATCCCCCAGAGACCCCCCTTCGAGATACATCATATATTCCTCATAAAATTTGTTGTTGGAGTTTTGAATCACCCTTTATATACGTACAAACATACAAGTTTAAAGACAGTTTTGTCCACAGAGAGAGAGTTTTTTTTTTTTTTTTTTTTTTTTTTTTTTTACAGGTACACAACCTAAATGGAGGCATTCCAGGCAACCCTGTCATGGGCTGCCTCTGTTGTTAAGTTCTTTGTTTTGAGGTCGGAACGGAATACCTGATCCTACGTCTTTCTGGGGTCTATCCTTACCCGCAGCTCCCACCATGTTCACAGTCCGGCATTTCTTTACCCAGCTCTGATCATCCATTCTCTCCATGTGTCCAAACCAACCAAGTTGGCTCATGCGCATCACTTCATTGATACACCTAATGCCCAGATGCCTTCTTAATTCCTCATTCAATACCCCGTCCCCGAGGTTAAACCCCCATATCCATTGCACCATTCTCTTCTCATTCCATTCCCTTCTATTGATATCTTTGCTTTAATTGGCTACGTCTCCTCCGAGGCATAGGTCATCGCACTCCTAACACACATGATCTATACCTTCCCTTTAAGGGGAAGTGGGAGTCCTCTCATGGCCAAGAGTGGCAACAGCTCTCTAAACTTCCCCCAGCCACTTCTGACTACTTCAGCGCAACCTCCGACAGAAACCTTGTCGCTCAAGTAGCAGATTCTATTCACGCACTCCAGCGTTACACTGCCGAAATCAATACTAACAGGCGGGTCATTCAACACAAGCTCTTCCATACACACTGCAAATTCAAATGTCAAATATCGTCTCACCCTACTACATCTCGTGTACCCAGTCACTACAGACTCAACATTGAACTGAGTTACTTCCCACAAACTGCACATGGAAAGTCGCCACTTCTTCCCATAATGATGTCCCCTAGTCCACTGATAATGACTCTTGATTGTATCTATATTAACTCTTAGTCCCTCCTTCTTCACCTTCGTCAGCCGTTTCTACTATAGGAAAATATTGCTATGACCTAACCAACTATGACTCACCAAGATCACCTTCCTACCTGGTACCTTCTCTCGTCCCTTTAATTACATCATGTTACATCACTATCTCTCTCTCTCTCTCTCTCTCTCTCTCTCTCTCTCTCTCTCTCTCTCTCTCTCTCTCTCTCTCTCTCTTACCGTTGCTTGCCATTGTATTCAGATTGTATTCATATTTGTATCTCTATAAATAATTGTGTTGTAGACATCACTTGAGTGTGTTTGTTCTTTAATGTAGGCACGAGTTCGCTTGCTCATTAATCTCTCTCTCTCTCTCTCTCTCTCTCTCTCTCTCTCTCTCTCTCTCTCTCTCTCTCTCTCTCTCTCTCTCTCTCTCTCTCTCACAGGTTATGGATAAGGAAAATGTGGACTATATATGCGCTGTCAGACACGTACACAACACAGTATTATGTGTGCGCGTGTGCTTGCGTATGGTGGCCGGATAAAGGGACCCCACCTCGCTTTTTTTATCTTTCTCCCCCTCTCTCTTTGGCTTTTATCCATTCGGCCCCATTCAGCCTACTGTTTTAAGACGTTTATCCCCATCCATCTGTCAATATTTTAATGGCGAGCGGTAGCGAGCCAGCATATATATATTTTTGTTTTGACAGCAAGCTAAATTTGTACATTTTTCAATAGAAAAATTTCTCCGGCGAAGCCGGATTTCTCCATACAATGCTGGTTCGCTATCGCTCGCCAGGAATAAATCAACATCTGGATGGGGATAAACGTCTTAAAACAGTTAGCTGAATGGGGCCGAATGAATACAAGCCAGATAAAGAGAGAAAAGGAGAAAGATAAAAAAAAGCCGGTGTTTGAATTAGGCTGTATACTAGGCCCTGTGTGTTTGGCAAGAGGGTGGAATTAAGTGTGTCTCTAAGGAAGTGCCAGGTGTGTGTGTGTGTGTGTGTGTGTGTGTGTGTGTGTGGGGTGGGGGGGGGGGGGAGGGGGTCTTCGTAGGTGTATGTGCTTGCTTGTGTGTCTGTGGTGGGTGTGGGGAGAGGGCCAGTGTAAGGGTTGGGTGGGGTGGGTGCTTACAGTAGGTGTGTGGGGGGAGGGAGGGAGGGGGTCTTCGTAGGTGTATGTGCTTGCTTGTGTGTCTGTGGTGGTGTGGGGAGAGGGCCAGTGTAAGGGTTGGGGTGGGTGCTTACAGTAGGTGTGTGGGGGGAGGGTGGGGGGGGTGGGGGTGGATAATAGGTGTATGAACATGTGTAGTAATGAGAGTCTGTGTGCTGGTAGGAGGCTTGTAGGGGGGGGAGGGGGGGGCTTGTAGTGTGTATGTGTGTGTGGGTGGGTGGGTGGTGGGGGGGGTTAGTAGGTGTATGAGCATGTGTAGCTATGAGAGTCTGTGCTGGTAGGAGGCTTGTAGGGGGGGGGGGGGGGCTTGCAGTGTGTGCGTGCGTGCGTGCGTGCGTGCGTGCTTGCGTGTCTTTAGGAAGGTATGTACAGTATGTGGCTACGGATGTGGTTATGGGTACTATATATTCGTCGAACCCAAATGACACCTTAAGGGGAGGTTTCCACTTGAGGGATTTTTTTTCTTTACCCCTTTCTCCCTCATGTTTAGCCCCATTGCTTTTGAGATTTTAAGACGTTTGCCCCATTAGTTTGGCGATTTTAAGAAGTTTCATCCCATTTATGTCACTTTTAAGACCTTTCATCCCATTTAGGTGTCGATTTTTTCCTGGCGAGCGATAGCGAGCCTGTAATTTAAGAGGAACCGGCCTTTGGCCGGGACATTTTTCTACCGAAAAATGTACAAATTTATCTTTCAAGGGGGTGTAATTTCAAGCTTGATGGAAGTCTAGGAAACACACTAAAAACCTCCCCTTAACCGGAAAGTGTGAAGCGTTACGAAACAGCGGTGGTGATGACTTACTATAACACACTGCCGGGCCGTGGTAGCATGATGGTTATCGGTCATACGTACACTAAAACGGGCCAGAGGGTGAAGTAAAAGTGAGGGAGTTAGGTGATGATGAGTATGTTAGGTGATGATGAGTATGTTAGGTGATGATGAGTATGTTAGGTGATGATGAGTATGTTAGGTGATGATGAGTATGTTAGGTGATGATGAGTATGGAGGGTGAAAGTGAGAGGAGAGATTACACTATAATTTTTTCTAACATCAGCAAATAAAATAGTACCCCCTTCAGAATTTTGATGCGTTTTAATTTTATGCTGGCTATTATTAGACGATAGAGAGAAAGAGTGAAGAGCGAATAAACTAACATAAACAGGTAACAGTAACCCTTTTCACGATTATGATGTATTTTGAGAGTATATTCTGGCTAATATTAGACGATATGTTCATGTTTGGAAGGTGATGATGAGTATGGAGGGTGAAAGTGAGTAGAGGGACTATTTTTTTTTTTTTTTTTTTTTTTTTTTTTTTTTTTTTTTAAGAGACAATGAACGGAGGAAGGAAAAACACAGATAAAACAAAAAGGTCCATGTGCCTAAAGGCATCCTCTATTCATAAAATGTTTGTAACAACTGGATTTAAACATTTGTAGATTGTAAGTTTGTGGAAAGCAATTCGAGGGAAGTGAATTCCAAAGAGTAGTAGCTCTGGGGATAAATGAATTCTGATAAGCGGAAGTTCTGCATTGTGGAGGAGAAAGTGTAAATTCATGGGCGCTCTCAGCTGCCCTAGTTCTACGGGGAAAGATGTGGAGAGGCGGCACAATTGAAGCAAGTTCCTCGGAACAATTGCTGTGAAAATATCTGTAGAATAATGCAAGGGATGCAACGTTTCTTCGTATGGATAATGTAGGAAGGTCCTGTGTATAATAACATCAACAGATAACATAGTAAACCCTTCAGGATTATGGCGTGTTTTGACAGTTTATTTTGGTGGATCACATGTTTGCTTTCATTAATGTCTTTGGGAGGTGTTCGGTGCTGGGGTGTAATTAATATAAATAGATTAATATTAGACTATTTTACTCAGGTTTGGAGGGCTCTCTGGGAATCAAAGAGGCAGTGTATCTCAATTCATCTTTTCTGGTAATTCCTTTTAAGCTGTACCATATATTGAATTGGGGAAAGTGTGTCTATATGGCACAACATGATAACTATTCCACGTTCACTTACAATCTAGTTTACCCTTTGAAGCTCTGACGCGTTTTAGCAGTTTTATTTTGGCTATCATTAGACGATTTTATGCAGCTTAGGAAGGATCTGTGAGTTTTAAAAGGGTAAATACTATCTCAATCAACCCTCTGACTTCCACATACCTTTCCTAATCTGAATAAAATCGTCTAATAGTAGCCAGAAAACAGAACAGAAACGCGTATTGGAGATTGAAAGGGTTAAATATAGGGTTGCTTCTCTCACCTGGGAAGAAGAGTATGCCGTGTGTCGGGTGGGCTTGGCTGAGTGGAGGTATACTGCTTTGAGATTCCTGAACGCAAACAGCAAACTTGATTTAGTAGCGAGATGATGGCGAAAATATTAGCGACTCGGTGACTATGTCAAGAGGTGTGAGGATGTACAAAGGAAATCAAGCAACAGCAGGTCTAGTGACTCCTCTAGGTTGCTTGTCCTCCAAAACACTGAGGATCAAGTGTCCAAACAGTGGATTAGAGTGGGTGAGGGAAAATTGGAAAGGGAACTACTGCCCTGGAACTACTGCCCTGGAACTAATGTCCGTGGCAGGATTAGTAAGTTAGTAGGGGACAGATGGGTTAGTATAAAGTAACATTTAAAAGTTGTCCTGTTTTAACATTATCATCTTTGAATATCTCGAGTAAAAATAAAAATGCTCTTGAATACAGATGAAATAAACCTGGATATATAATAAACCTGGATATATAATTATTATAGTTATCTATTATTTGTAAAGCTTTGTGGAATATTGTCTTTGTTTTATAAGTAACACCCCGTTCTTAACATTAATCATCAATTACAAACACCAATGTACTTGAAGAAACTAATGGTCCTCCCGGGATTCGAACTCGGGACACCACACCCAGAGCATAAGCATCTTCTAAGCCATTACACCACCAACACAGTTAAAGGTTAGGGATATAAGGTTGGAGTTGTGAAGGTGGAACGCGATTGTTGAGCATGACTGTGTAGTATGATTCACAAGTCATGCACTACCAGCATATTGTACGTCAAGTTGTATTTAGTTATATTATAAAAGGAAAACTAAAACCAACACTTAACACTATTTGGTTCGCCGTCTTGTGGGTTATTATGAAATTTTGGATAATCATTGTTGATTTTTTTTTTTTTTTTGTTTTTTTTTTTTTTTTTTTTTTTAGCAATGTATTTTAGTTTGTCACTAGGATAGCATAAAGCCTTTCCAAAACTTACCTCAAACTAAATAATGCCCACCCAGCCCCTTACAAGATATATATATATACTAATATATTAATATATACTAATATATATATATATATATATATATATATATATATATATATATATATATAATATATACTAATATATTTCCACATATATATATCGTAAACTATTCTGGCTGAAGGCTAATTTCTTCTAAATTGCAGGCTCGCTCTCCCTCGCCCAGAAATAAAAATGTACACGTGAATAAAGATAAGCGTCTAAATTATTGTCGCCAAAGTACTGGGGTGATATGTCTTAAAATCTCCAAACTAATGGAGCGAAACATGGGAAGTCCAAAAAGATATCCCTCGGACCAACTTAATAAGGTTAACATAATAATAATAATAATAATCTTCTGGTTACTTATATAGCGCCCGTCTCTCCTCCTTCAACATCCATCAACAACAAAATATAATTACATTTAAATCACACTAATTGCTGGTGAGGGGTATTTGTTGCTGGTGAGGGGTATTTGTTGCTGGTGTCGATAGAGAAAAATATAATGTGTGAAAATGGAGTTCGACTTTTAATCGTATGCTTTAATCGCTCAATATTTTTGTTCGGTGCTGAGAGCTAGAACTACACATCATATTCTGGAAAGGGCTGTATTAGCACTGTTATACAGAATTACTGTCTCATGATGTGACCCTGTATTATCTAGGCTTATTTTTCTATTTATGTGCAATGGTTGTAGAACTTTAGGTCACTGATAATCAGAATGCCCCAATCGTTTCGCAAAGCAATCACGTCTAGATTCATTTTAAATAATAAATAATCTATGTTGGAATTTGTTTTGCCATAGACTACAGTAGATCTGGACTTGACACGAAAATAGAACTTTGCAATAAGGGACCCAACATCGGAGAACGAACCCCCAAGTTCGAACATCGAAACCGCGAAAATGTTACCTGTTCGCGGTTTCGAGGTTCGTTCTCCGATTGTCGGTCCCTTACTGCAAAGTTCCATTTTCGTGTCAAGTCCAGACCTACTGTAGTCTATAGTTTAGCCAATATAAATCTATATAGAGATGTAGAGATATGTAGAGAGAACATGATCTGACGAACCCACTAGATGCGTCAACGGAAGTCGCCCAATACGTCACCTCAAAATAAAGAGACGTCATTGAAGCTGTGATAATACCCAATCTTCCACCGGGAGAAGGTATATACATCTTCTCCTATTGTTGGTCGCGTATCATAATGTAGTTTTTTAATCAATATATAAATTCATATTATGTATCTTCTCATCATATCTCTGATATAAGAGCACATATAATACAATTAGCTGAAGTATTAGACTCGTTTCTGTTAGGGCTCTGTCTCGTGTCAGCCACCCCAAGAAATGTGGTATGTGCCTGAGTATATACATACATACATACGTACATTTAGACTCATGCTTCAAAAAACATTAATCAACGAAGCTTTATTTGCTTGTCCAGCTTTAAAAGGAAACTATTAATATTGCCTAATTTAGCAAAGTGACGCTTTAATGTAGTATTGAAATTAATGGTAAAGCAAAATGGTATTGACACTTCTCCATTGTTTCCACATTACATAGCGATTTTGATTAGTTTGTTTGCCTTATATTATCATTGTCCAAGTTTTGGTTTGCTTATTTTGCAAGTTTTACAATGGTATTCACACTTATCCCAACAGATTTATGGTTAATTATGAATTGGACTTTTCTCAATATATGATGTAAATTAATTCAGCCATATGAAATAAGTTATAACTAGACAAATTCCTACAACTTTCACCAGTCATGTTTGATCTTGTAACCTTTAATTTTTGTATTCAGTCGTTTTGAGATCATCTACTTTCAGCCGAGGGTAAATTGTGTTTTTTCATAATTTGATAGTTACTTGGCAGAATATACGTGACATGGTCCCATCGTTTTAAAGAAGTTCAATTCGGACTTGTTAAACTTTATTTCAAATCACGATGCATCCATTCTTCGTTATATTTCGTATAGCATAAGCCAATTTCATTCAGGTTAGGAAGAAGTTGTGGAGTGAGTTTTTGTTTAATGTTTGCGTTTCTTTTATCACATATATATATATATATATATATATATTTATATATACAGTATACCGGTATATATATAT
>CM064577.1:14864476-14924476 GCA_032716605.1 Paralithodes platypus | reverse complement strand
CACAAACAATGTATTTTAATATGTAAGGAGCTATCGGGATAAAACATCTGATAATTTTCAGAAATGAGAGGTCAAAAGGAGCGTGTTTTACTGATTAACAGGATTCACGATAGTTTTTGATAGGTAGATGCTTAGCTGTCTTCATTCTTTGGCTGTCGGTGTCCGTTTCTATGGATTGGACTCCTAGACAAAACCTCATCATTATTTGGGTTTTTGTCTAGGAGTTCGGTCCGTTGAGACCGAGACCGAGAGACAAACCCTATGGCCAAAGGGTGGAGACAGTTAAGGCCCTTCTAGCTGCCAGTTATGTTATTGTGAGAGTCTCTAATATGAGTAACAGTCTGCCATAGAAGGGTAAAAGGGCGAAGGGTCTGTCTGAGTGGGTGGAGGAGTTAAGGAGGACTTCTGGAAGGTTATGGTGAAAGGGATGGCGATAAGAAAAGGAGGTATTAAGAGTTTTATTAACTAATTTTAAGTATATTAAGATTATATATACAGTATATATAAGTCCATAATCCGTCCAGCTGACTACTTTTGGTTAGTAACGCTTTCCATACTAAACATTTGACTAGCTTTCGTTGAAGCTGATTAATATGTAGATCTTGAAAACATTTATATCGGCCAAACTAGATAGTTACAAATTACTCCACATTTCAGCATTTCTAACTATTTAACATGAGTTAAGGAGGGATGGGCGTATGTATTTGCTAATTTATGAATCTATTTATCAATTTATTAGTTTCCTCCTTAGACCTTCATCAAAACTAAAAAAAACATCCATTAGATCCCCCTTCTAGATTAATTTGTACATTTTTCGGTAGAAAAATGTCCCGGCCTGGTTCTTCCATAATTACAGGCTCACTATCGTTCGCCAGGAAAACAAATAGACGCCTAAATAGCTTGAAAGGCCTTAAAAATGACAAAGAAATGGTGCGAAAGGTCTTAAAATAGCCAAACTAATGGGCCGAACGTCTTAAAATCTGAAAACTAATGGGGCTAAACATGAGGGAGAATGGGTGCCAGAAAAACAATCCATCTCCATTTCCTTAAGATATAGGTCACATGGCTTTAGCTTTAGTTTGAGATATAGCTGGGTGGTCTATACGTTATATATATATATATATATATATATATATATATATATATATATATATATATAATGTTGTTACTTTGTTGTGGGAGCAAATACAATAAACAATAACTAGGAAATGTTAGAGAAACAAAGCGTAAGAATGAACATCGAACGCTTGGAAACCAAAGAGGGAAATGATTGCGAAAGAAGGCATTACAGTGTGAGCAAACGAAGAAGGAAAAGTGTGATTCTAGGAAATACATAGAAACTTTGTGTGTGTGTGTGTGTGTGTGTGTGTGTGTGTGTGTGTGTGTGAAAAAAATAAAATAAAAGAAAGCATGGGAAGTTTGTGTTATCAAAAGGTGAAGGAGGAAGGAATGTTCTCAAGTAATACAATGGAATGCAAACAGCAAACATAATTGATTAGGAATATTCGTGATGCAAAACAGAATGAGACGTAAACATATAATGAAGAGAACTACGAAGGACGTGATATTAACCCTTTGAGTAACAGCGACGTGTGTTATGGCTTCTTTTACCTATAATTAGACGATATTACGCAGCTTAGGAAGGATCTGTGGTAGTTAAAAGGGTTGGTTTTGACAGTTTGAAGCTCTATTATTGCTAGAGGTCGTTCCTAAGCTGAATAAAATCCTGTAATAGTTGCCAGAATATGATAAAAAGGACCTCCCTGGTGCTGGACGGGGTTAAGGACACAAATGAAAATAGAGGACGTGAAAGGAAGAAAAAGATTATACGGAACAATTTGGTTAATGGGAGGTTTTTGTTTTATTCAAGACTCCCTTCTCTCTCATGTTTAGCCCCATTAGTGTTGAGATGTTTAGAAGGTCATTCCATTAGTTTGGCGGTTTTTAGGACCTTTTGCCTCAATTATTCGCCAATATTAAGACATTTCGTGCCATTTAGGTATCGATTGTTTTTACTGGCGAGCGAGAGCCGGGACATTATTCTACCGAAAAATGTAAACATTTATCTCGAAGGGGTGGTCTTAGGTTTGTCATATTGAGTGAGTTGTGGGGAACGAACGAAAAAAAAATAAAAAAATATATATATATTATATATATATATATATATATACCGGTATATATATATATATATATATATATATATATATATATATATATATATATATATATGTGTGTGTAAAACTTAAGTTGAGTTAGTAACAAGCACACGTATAAGATAAATAAGTGCTAGGGTAATAAACAAATGCCGAGCGAAGGAGGTGTCAAGAAAGGTTGAAGGTTAACTATTTCAGTGGGATACCGTCATATAATAGTATACTCCGGATGAAACTAGAATCTTACTTCACATTAACCCCTTTTGTACCGGCGACGTCTTTTCAATTTTACTACGGCTACATTTAGACGATTTTAGGAAGTTTAGGAATGATATATATGGTAGCTAAAAGGATTAATTGAGAGTGGGTAGCCTTGTTATTGGGTAGACGTCATGGGAAGAACGTGCCATGGTAAGATAGTGTCAGGGTAAGATTATGTTATGGCAAGATAGTGTCATGGTAGGATAGTGTCAAGGTAAAATAATGTCAGGGTAAGATAGTGTCAGGGTAAGATTATGTTATGGCAAGATAGTGTCATGGTAGGATAGTGTCAAGGTAAAATAGTGTCAGGGTAAGATAGTGTCAGGGTAAGATAGTGTCAGGGTAAGATTATGTTATGGCAAGATAGTGTCATGGTAGGATAGTGTCAAGGTAAGCTAGTGTCAGGGTAAGATACTGTCAGGGTAAGATACTGTCAGGGTAAGATAGTGTCAGGGTAAGATACTGTCAGGGTAAGATAGTGTCAGGGTAAGATAGTGTCAGGGTAAGATACTGTCAGGGTAAGATAGTGTCAGGGTAAGATAGTGTTAGGGTAAGATAGTGTCAGGGTAAGATACTGTCAGGGTAAGATACTGTCAGGGTAAGATAGTGTCAGGGTAAGATAGTGTCAGGGTAAGATCCTGTCAGGGTAAGATAGTGTCAGGGTAAGATAGTGTCAGGGTAAGATACTGTCAGGGTAAGATACTGTCAGGGTAAGATAGTGTCAGGGTAAGATACTGTCAGGGTAAGGTA
This sequence comes from Paralithodes platypus, assembly GCA_032716605.1. Taxonomy (NCBI): domain Eukaryota; kingdom Metazoa; phylum Arthropoda; class Malacostraca; order Decapoda; family Lithodidae; genus Paralithodes; species Paralithodes platypus. The sequence continues at coordinate 14,921,312 of CM064577.1, read as the reverse complement.
GTGTCAGGGTAAGATACTGTCAGGGTAAGATACTGTCAGGGTAAGATACTGTCAGGGTAAGATAGTGTCAGGGTAAGATAGTGTCAGGGTAAGATAGTGTCAGGGTAAGATAGTGTCAGGGTAAGATACTGTCAGGGTAAGATAGTGTCAGGGTAAGATACTGTCAGGGTAAGATAGTGTCAGGGTAAGATAGTGTCAGGGTAAGATAGTGTCAGGGTAAGATACTGTCAGGGTAAGATACTGTCAGGGTAAGATAGTGTCAGGGTAAGATAGTGTCAGGGTAAGATAGTGTCAGGGTAAGATAGTGTCAGGGTAAGATACTGTCAGGGTAAGATACTGTCATGGTAAGATAGTGTCAGGGTAAGATACTGTCATGGTAAGATAGTGCCAGGGTAAGATAGTGTCAAGGTAAGGGTATGCCAGGTGAAGAGTATAATGGTAATTAAGACAATTGGGTAAGACTACGTAAGGGTAAGCATATACGATAGAATAATGTCATGGTTTAAATATAAGGTAAGCTAATACCGTGTTAAGATAGCATTGTGTAAGGTAGGATCATTACACGCTAAGATAGGATTATGTTAACCCTTTGAAGATTGTGACGCATTATGACAGTTATTCTGGCTATCATTAGACGATTGTTTACAGTTTAGGAAAGCTATGTGGGAATTATAAGGGTAATGACGATCTCAATTAACCCTCCGACATGTATACAGTGTAAGAAATATATGTGGGAATTATAAGGGTAAACACTATCTCTCTACAATCGTCTAATAATAGCCGAAGAACAGTTAAGGCATGGGTATTGGATCTTAAAAGGGTTAAGATAGTGCCAGGGTACGTCAGGGTACAGGATAGGGGAGGTACAGCCAGCAATCACACGACCACAATCATAATCTCCCCGAATCCTAAACATGACTCACTCCCCAAGCTTCCGCCGGAGGGTTACGTGGATATAATACAAGGGACCTAGGGGGAGTCAGGGTCACTTACGTCGCCACCACACACACGTACGGTAGATCAGCTGGCAACCCCCAACCCTCACCCAGTCTCCAGTGTTCTGTTTTGTCGCTCGGTCGTTAGTAGTGCCGCAGCGGATCTTAGCGTAACACGCATATTCTCGCGCAGTCTATTTTCGTCCGTACTCGTATTTGGATTGCCCCCACGCCGCCCGTCTGTGGATCTACTCTATAATCTACTACTCATCTACCCGTCGTCTACTCGTCATCTACACCGCCTTTTGGATTGATAGGCTGATATTTGGATTGACTGATTGACGGTGAGTGCAGTGATTAGTGTTGTATTGGAGGAAAGTGAAGTGATATAACTTTATTGATATTCGGGATTATATGGATTTCGTATGCTAATCCTGACAGCAAATAATTATGGAAACCAATCCTTAATGTTATCCTTGCTCTTTATATAATGACTGTTTAGATTTTGTATTTATTCATTTTTTGTTTTTGTTTTTTGCTCCCCACATCTCATTAAACTTAGGAAAAGTATCCCAATGCCCCCTTCGAGATAAATTTGTACAGTATTCGGTAAAAAAGGACCCTGCCTTTGTGTGATGTCCGTCAGATGAAAATATATGAAGCCAATCGAGAATAACTGTCAGGGAAATTATTAAGGTAGTATGGAAATATGATTGTATATTTGCACAGCTAATTTAATTATAGTGCAAACGTTAATAGTGCAGATAAAATTGGTGTGGTGCATTGAGGGAGTAGTGGTTATGTGTTGATATTATATATATATATACACGTTTCATATTTTCCTCGCTAGGCCTCCAGAAAGCTTGCAGAAAACACAACAAACCCCTCTGAAGTTTGTCATAAAGTAGCATCTATGAAATATCCCAAATTACTTAGTGGCTTAGTTACTTCATTAAATATGCCCAGTAGTTATTTATTAATGTACTTATACACTTATTTATTTATTTGATCAATGACGATTTACAGAAACTATGTATATGAGTTAAATGTTTACTTCCAAGCATATTGTACCGAGTTTCAAGAATATTCCATGGAGGGTTGATACGTAATAATTGATAAACGTGTATGCAAGACCAAAAACCCCTATAGGATTGGGCCATACAAAAACACAAGCTCGTTCAAGGATTTCAACTTCGGTTTTTATACTGGTTGTGCTTTGGAGGGGAGGTATTTGGATTTTTTTCTCCTTCATGTTTAACCCCATTCATTATGAGTTTTTAAGACGTTGGCCCCATTAGTTTTGCGACTTTAAGACATTTCGTCCCATTTCTTTGGCAATATTAAGACCTTTCGTGCCATTTAAGTGTCGATTATCTTCCTGCCGAGCGATAGCGAGCCTGTAATTTAGGAGAAACTGGCATTCGGCCGTGACATTTTTGAACCGAAAACGGTACACATTTATCTCGAAAGGGGACGGGGGGGGGGGGGGGGGCTTGATGGAGGTATAGGAAGCACACACACACACACACACACACACACACACACACACACACTCTAAAATAAAATATCAAAGACTTAAAATCCCGTCTGAAGCTGCGTCTTATCCGTGATGATTGGTGGTGTTTGGATGCGTTCTTGTGGCTCTGTTGGTTGTTCTCAGAGCGGGGTTGGTTTTCTTATTGGGGTTTCTGTTCATAGTTTGTTTTTTATTAATTTCGCTCCAGTATTTTCGTTTACGCTCGAGTTGTTTTGTTTAGAGTAAGGTTATGTTGGTTTAGATTCAATTCTATTAACCCTTTCATGCATTTATGACGCAGAGGTTGCCAGATTAGCAATAAGAAATACAGTTCTCTCACTCTTATAATTACCTCTCCAAAATTAGTTTTCTGCCCACAGCTAACTCAAAGACAACTGCAGAGGTTGAAGTAACTAAACTAAAGGTTTCTAAATACCCTTGATGGTAACAAAGGCTTTAAAGTATCCCCAATAGGCTCAAAATCGCCTCATATGCGTGAAAGGGTTAAGTTATTTTAGGCTTCTTTTTTTTCTATGTGAGTTAGGGACACACAAGGCAGAACTGCCTGTATCAAGTGCCTCCCCCAGAGTTGAAAGAGTGACAGGGCCAAAATCAAAGGACGTTCAAGCCAAAATGCCTGGACACACGGAGTTTGAAGCAATTTAAATCATAGGAAGAGGGAAAGACTGATTCTGGGAGAGAGTTCCAGAGCTCGGCAGTTGAATAGAAGAATGACTGAGAATAACGTTTCACTCTTGAGTTGGAGAGTTGCACAGAGAGGTTAGGTTATGGATGCGTAAATTAAGTTAATAATTAGCCAGGTTAGTTAAAGATATGGTTAGGTTGGGTTACATAGACGCACATCCGATGGTCTTATTATATTAATCTAGGAGAGCTCTTCATAAAGACAGTACCGGTGACATCCTTTTAATTATGTTCTGGCAAGGATTAGACGATTTTATTCAGATTAGGGAGGACCTCGGCAATAGTAAGGTGTCCTATTATTTTAAGCAACACTTTCAACTACTACAGATCCTTCTCAAGCTGCATAATATCGTGTAAATATCCATAGAATAAAACTTAACACTCGTCGCTGGTACTTAAATAATTAAATAAGTATCTCGACGACGGATGTGGTAAGACCCATCCTCACCATACGTAGAAAAACAGGGGCCTGGTAATCCCCATGAGACGTTTTTCTTAAAGCTTTGGAGAGAGAGAGAGAGAGAGAGAGAGAGAGAGAGAGAGAGAGAGAGAGAGAGAGAGAGAGAGAGAGAGAGAGAGAGAAAGAGAGAGAGAGAGAGAGAGAGAGTGTGTGAGTAAATATTCTTAACTGTATGTTCAATTAGGGACCGAGACTGGTCTTCACATCCCCTTGCATAAATCGGGACAGTCAAACTGGTTCCTGTCAATCTGATCTCGACGAATGTACGGTCGCGCTAGTAAGTCATGTCCCAGCTGTCATTACGTTTGGCTTCCTCTGTGCTGTATTAATGTCTGTCAGATGTTGAATAAGGTGGGTAAGTGTAGGGACATGTTCGTATATTTCACTCGATATGAAGAAATGAAGCTTAAATATGGCTGATACCAATTATTGATCAAAACATACTTTGTGCCGAGATATCACTTATTAGCGCGACTGTACAGCGAGGGTAGGGTAGGAAATTATTGAGAATGATCGTCTTCTTAACCCTATCAATATTCTATGACGCACTTTTTCCGCTTTGCTGGCTATTATAAGACGATTTTATTCAGATTAGGAAGGGTATATGGACGTCGGAGAGTTAATTGCTATAATCTTTTAGACGCGTTACCCTTTAAACTCTCACAGATCCTTCCTATAGTTGTACAAAAGCGTCTATTGATAGCCAGAATAAGCTTAACAAATGCAGGATAGTATAATCCTCTAGGGTCATACAACTTATTATCTACTTCAACATCTAATTCTTAATCGATTATTCGATTTATAATAATAATAATCATAATAATCATAATTCTAAAAGTTCCCCGGGTGAGGTCTTCACTGAGATGAATCATGCAAGGGGGAGTTCAGCAGTTGGGCCCTGGGATGTTCTTGTCCGGCCACCACTAATGACTTTCCGCCCCTTGGTCCCTCCTGTTTCTTATCTCGCTGGGTTAGGGTCGTTTCGTTTACACAGAATTTCCACCTGAGCCACTTTGCCCATACCTAGTGTAAAGATTTAAAGTTTATGATATTTCGTTTTATATATAACCTACACCATTTACTGTATGTTCATGGTAGTTGGTGATAACATGTTGCCATTTAAGATCAGTGGAGTACAAGTTGTTTGCTGTAATGATTTTGACAGATCAAAACATATGAATTGTCCAATTCTGGCATGACATCGAATAATACGTCACGGTTAATACATAGACATTTTATATTAAAAAAAAATAAGTTTCTCATGGATATAAAGTATGTTGAATTGGTTTTAATGTATTCATAAATTTACTATATTCGTGTATTCCCTAGGGATACTTACTGTAGGGAGGGGATGGGGGGGAAGAAGGTGAAGGATGTGGAGAACTTGGAGGTAATTCACCGGAAGAATTTTGGGAGGAAGCGGACAGTGGTATGGAAGAGATCAAGAGCGGAACGATTACAGAGAGAGAGAGAGAGAGAGAGAGAGAGAGAGAGAGAGATTTGATTTGATTTGATTGTTTTATTGAGAAAAGTACAAATGTTACACAAGTATCATAGTTACATTATCTCAAAAGAGAGATAGAGAGAGAGAGAGAGAGAGAGAGAGAGAGAGGGAGAGATGAGGGGATGAGATGAGGGATGAGGGGAAGAGATTGATTAGGATGAACATATGTATCGAATGGAATAGACGAAATATACAATACGATACTAGTGAAGATATTTAGTTAAATAGATACACAGACCTTGCGGTTCCTACTAGACAGTCCGGACATAATTCTATCATAGTTTGATACAAAGTGAAAGGTAAGGATAGCAAAGCAGAGTGCTCTCAACCCACCCACCAAACCCTCCGACCTTAGTTTGACGTAGGTCTAGGGAGCAGACTATATTATATATATATATATATATATATATATATATATATATATATATATATAATAATATTTCAATATATACAGTATATATTTCAATATATAAATACCTCCCCTTAATCAGGCAACGAGGACAAACTCACCAGAATCAGGAAGTGAGCTACCGAAAGTGAAAGAAAAACACCGAAAAAAAAAAACTGCTAAATAAAAGAGACAGCATTACTCATAGCAGGTACTTTGCCGGCAGCCAGTCCCTCCGGCAGAATACCGTGTAATTTGCCGTCATTAGAGGGACCGACTAGGCTAATACCGTAGGCGCAGGGACGGGGCGCTTTCACATGTTGCATATCTCGCGTTAGGCAATTTTAGTCAGCTTAGGAAGGGTTGGATACTATCGATTATCCCTCTGACACCCACAGGCTCTTCTTAGCTAGCCATATTTCGATTTGTCTTTTCTCTGTGAACGAAGGAGACAAAAGGCAAGGGAGCCTGTAATAAGTGTCTCCCCCAAAGTTGAAAGAGATCCCGTGGTGGTACTAAGTAAAAAGATACAAACAAAGATATTTTGAAGATTACGGTCAGATGCAAATATATCACTGCTTGTCTGGCAACTCACGCAACTAATATACTGCTCCCTCCATTCCGACAAGTAATAGCAGTAGTAGTAGTAGTAGTGTTGGTAGTAGTAGTAGTAGTAGTAGTAGTAGTAGTAGGAATTCTATACTGATAGTAAAACCAGAACATTATGAAAATGCCGTAGCAGTTTTCAACGGTAGCGAAGTGGTCGTAACAAAAGATGGACAGCGTCATCTTGGGGCGGTGATTGGTACGGAAGAGTTCAAGAAGCAAGATATAGAAAAGAAGTTCAGGGAGTGGGTAAAAGAAATTGATAAATTGACCAAAATTGCGAAGACGGAACCACAGGCTGCGCATTCGGCATTCACACATAGTAGTAGTAGTAGTAGTAGTAGTAGTAGGGAGAGAGTGTGAGTGCAGTACTTACCTATGACCCTCACCACCCAAGGCTATGTTGTTGATGTTTCCCCTCCACACCCTCACTCCCACACCCACACCCGCACTCCCATACTCCCACACCACCTACTGCCTTACCTGGGGTGCAGTGGAGAGGGGTTGGGTGGAGGGGGAATTAGGGGCCGTTGTTGGATATATAGGGTGGAACGATAGAAGGAAGGAAAGATAGAAGGAAGGAAAGATAGAAGGAAGGAAAGATAGAAGGAAGGAAAAGTAGAAGGTAGGGAAGGTAGGAAAGGCAGAAGGAAGGAAAGGTAGAAGGTAGGAAAGGCAGAAGGAACGAAAAACAAGACAGGGGTAGGCTACTGAGGGAAGGAAAGGCAGAAATGGGCTGGAAGAGTCCAAACTTCTAATTGTGTAACCCTTTGTGGGACAGGAGTGTTTTTTTTAATAGGGGAAGTTCTTGCGCTCATAGGTCCAAATTTTGTTGATACTTCGAATAATCAGATTTGATCACTTGTCCTATAAAGGCTTAAGGGGAGGTATTTAGTTTGTTCCCTAGACCTCCATCAAGCTTAAAATTACACCCCCTTGAGTCCCTTTCAAGATAAATTTGTACATTTTTCGGTAGAAAAATGTCCCGGTTCCTCCTAAATTACAGGCTCGCTATCGCTCGCCAGGATAAAATCGACACCTGAATGGCACGAAAGGTCTTAATATGGGGTGAAAGTTCTTAAAATCGCTAAACTAATGGGGCAAACGTTTTATAATATCAAAAGCAATGGGGCTAAACATGAGGGAGAAAGGGGTCAAGAAAAAAATCCCTCAAGTGGAGATCTCCCCTTAAGGGAAGCGAGGAGGGAGGGAAGGAAGGAAACTGAAATTGGAAGGAAACGAATAATTAACCCCTTAAGGGGAGATCTCCACTTGAGGGATTTTTTTCTTGACCCCTTTCTCCCTCATGTTTAGCCCCATTGCTTTTGATATTATAAAACGTTTGCCCCATTAGTTTAGCGATTTTAAGAACTTTCACCCCATATTTTATTTTTATTTTCCTGATATTCTGGTTACCACTTGACGATTTTCTGTAGCTTTTAATTCACCTCTTAGAACTCAAAAGGGGTAAATACGGTCTCGGTAAACCCTCTGAATGACACGGGTCCTTCTGAAAATGCATACAATCGTCTGTTTGGACACTTGATCCTCAGTGTTTTGGAGGACAAGCAACCTAGTAGGGTCACTAGACCTGTTGTTGCTTGATATCCTTTGTACTCCTTTGTAATGTTAGCCAGCATAAAAGGTAACCATAGATCATCGTGTTGAAAGGGTTAACCAAAAGGAAGCCGATAAAAAAAAAAGTGAGTTGGAGGAGACAGGTATAGGAAGGGTGGGGGGGGGGGGGGGGGGGGGGGGTAGAGGGGGGGGAGGTAAGGGAGGGAAGCCAGAAGGGAAATGTGACTTAAGGGGGGATTTCCACTTGAGGGATTTTTTTCTGGACCCCTTTCTCCCTCATGTTTAGCCCCATTGCTTTTGATATTATAAAACGTTTGCCCGATTAGTTTAGCGATTTTAAGAACTTTCACCCCATATTAAGACCTTTCGTGCCATTCAGGTGTCGATTTTATCCTGGCGAGCGATAGCGAGCCTGTAATTTAAGAGGAACCGGCCTTCGGCCGGGACATTTTTCTACCGAAAAATGTACAAATTTATCTTGAAAGGGACTCAAGGGGGTGTAATTTTAAGCTTGATGGAGGTCTAGGGAACAAACTAGATACCTCCCCTTAACCTGATACAACATAACGCATTTGTAACGATCGGCCAAAACAGTCATTGGAGTTCATCAAAATCTTTCATAGTATTTAGCATTGACCTTGCCTGATCCTGCAGCGATCCTAGAACCCAACATGATATGAGTCTGTTACAACATATGGGTGCGTCATACGATCACTTTTTCCAGCATTTGTTCTCGGCAACTCTATTCTGGATTCTCTCTCTCTCTCTCTCTCTCTCTCTCTCTCTCTCTCTCTCTCTCTCTCTCTCTCTCTCTCTCTCTCTCTCTCTCTCTCTCTCTCTCTCTCTCTCTCTCTCTCTCTCTCTCTCTCTCTCTCTCTCTCTCTCTCTCTCTCTCTCTCTCTCTCTCTCTCTCTCTCTCTCTCTCTCTCTCTCTCTTAAGAATTACGTCCACTATTGCAATTCAACCTCAGCCTAGTTATCAGAATGATTTCATACAACATTTGGCGATAGAAGTTGCAGGAAAGCTAGAATATGGCCGTCGGCTTTAAGAGAGAGAGAGAGTGTGTGTGTGTGTGAGAGAGAGAGAGAGTGAGTGAAGGGGCCAGCTGTATATACAGTATAGTAATGAAAGGGAAGGGTTGATAAGGATGAGAGGGGATAAGAGAGTGTGTGAGATAGAGAGAGAGTGAAGGGACCAGCTGTATATAGTAATGAAAGGAAAGGGTTGATAAGGATAAGAGGAGGGGACGACCTGATGAAAGAGGGCGTAACATATAGAACAGTTTATGTCCGAGGGTTCAAGATTGGTAGGGTGTTAGGAGAGATAATTTTTTTTTATATTTCTATGCATATTAAAAGGAGGCAGTGTCATGTTTAAATTTCTCATTTTAACCAATTTCCTATTATATATAACTGAATTGCTATAACACAGCGTTTTGTAATAATTCATACGTTATAAACTTTGCCCTCCAAATCGAATTGAATGGGGAAGTCAATTCACACTTGTTGCTTCTATTCAACAAACAATGAAAATGATTCCAATGTTAGTAAGGCTTTGTGTTCTGAAGTACATATGATTGCTTATATATCTTTCTTGAACTTTAATATATATCTATATATATACATATGCATGCTTAATTTTAGTTTCAAAATGTTTAACATAAACAAAAATATAATAATAAACCTTATTATATCTTTACATTCAAGGTCTCTGGGAATGAAAATAAGAAGTTATTTTTATTGAGTATAAATCCCAAGATCTGATTCTATTCAAGAATGGCATGAACGTTCACTTCAGTTCGAGTTTGTTTAAAGATTGTTTTGTATTGTTATGTGTTCATCAATATATTTATGTATTTCCCTGAGTAGTTTCACGGGTTTTTAGGACCTGAGAGTCCCATAAAATAAATATGTTAACACTCGTAATGAATAAGTCACAGGGTGTATTGCAGGGCCCAGGTGTGTCCTAAGTGTACTGACGTCACCTGACACAGGGAGAACCATAATTGGTCTGAATCACTTAAGGGGGGTGACCTGTTTTGTTTTATCACCTTTTCTCTCTTTCTCTGGCCCCATTCAGCCTACCGGTACTATTTTAAGACATTTATCCCCATCCAGGTGACGATTTCTTCCTGGCGAGCGATAGCAAGCCAGCATTGTATGGAGAAATCCGGCTTCGCCGGAGAATTTTTTTTATCGAAAAATTTACAAACTTAGCTTGCTGTCAAAACAATAATATATATATATATATATATGCTGGCTCGCTACCGCTTGCCAGGAAAATATTGACATCTGGATGGGGGTAAATGTCTTAAAACAGTAGGCTGAATGGGGCCGAATGGATACAAGCCAAAGAGAGAGGGAGAGATAGAGAAAAAAAAGCGAGGTGGGCTGACGTCACCTGACACGGGAAGAATCATAATTGGTCTGAATCACTGAAACGTCACTAAGATTTCTGAAAAGTGGCGGCGAAAAACAAGTGGTCATTTATACGCTTCCGGAAAGGGATTTTGTTTGTTGATAATGTTACTATTTTTTCGGCTTCCGTCTGAACAATATATTCACTTTAGGTAAGATCGTGTGGAGATTATATAATTATAGACTTTTAATCCCTTTTAATCCGATATCATTGTCGGTATAAATATTGCAATCGATTAATGCGAGTAAGAATTATCCCCGAGATAAAGAATTATCAATTACCCAGTAAAAAATATAAGTGTTTATCACATTTTTTAAGATACAAAGTATATCATTATTTATCGCTTGAAGAGAGGACAATAAACAATGGTCTGAAGATGCTAATATCCAAGTGAGGAAGTGATGCAACACCAGGAAACCTGTTTGGTATGATAGACTGTTTGGCTTAAGGTCAGGGAGAAGAAGATGGTATGGTATTTATAGATAATTGAGCACGTAAATACTGTATAATTATGCACTAGCGCAGTAGCCTGCTGATCTCTTAAACATATTCAACTATGTAAGCAGTTCCTTGTTCTCACATAACTTACACAGACAGGAATATACGTTATATATATACACACACACACACAGACACAGACACAGACACACACACACACACACAAACACACACACACACACACACACACACACACACAGCACTGCCTCACACAGCAAAGGAAAGCTATACAAAGTCGAGGACACATACAGAATTAGAGTTAGCAGCAGCAAACGTAGAGAGACAGGAGAGCTGGAGGTGCTCGTGAGAACTTCCACCAACTTGTTTACCTTGAGAGAGGCAAGCAAGAACGGAGGGGGTGTTACTTCGTTGTTTGCTTGGTCGTGGGTTTCCCTTCGTTTGCTTGTTTGGTGATGGTGACATGTTTCTCTGCTTGGTCTAGTTTGACCAGTGTGTGTCTGTTTGCCTGTCTGTATGTCTGCCACTCTGCCTATTTGTCTGTCTGTCTGTCTGTATTTGGTGATGGTCTAGTTTGATCTGTGTCTGTCTGTCTGTCTGGCTGTGTCTCTGCCTATCTCTACTGACTGTCTGTACGTTTATCCGTCTGTAGTGTATATATTTGTTGATGGTATGTTTCTCTGCTTGGTCTATAGTTTGATCTGTGTCTCTTTGTCTCTCTGCCTATATATATTGTATGTCTGTATACATGCACAGTATATATGTATGTCTGTAAGTACGTATGTCTGTCAGATTTGAATACCTCATCCCGCCGTGTGTCTTGTACTATTGTGATTCATGTTTGCTTTTACCTTATGTTTTTCCTTTCAATAACCAAGTTCTGTGGGGTACTGAGATACCTGTAGCTCCTTGCAACTTCTCTTTGGCAATTGTTGAAGTTTCATATAATAGTCTAGGCTTGTACAAAATTACGACAATTTAGGGTAACATAACCGGTATAGCCTTTTCAACGGCGATATATATATACAGAGAAAAATAAATTCGCCTTTCAAGCATTTCTGTGAGGATATGATTTTATCTAACCATTTATGTCTGATTACGAATATATTACGTCATTTATTCAGCTTTCAAAATACCGTTATGATTTCATTTTACAGCCATGTTAAAGGATTTTTTACGGAGGAAACTAAAATATCTATTACAATCATCTTACACAAAAGATGCGGAAAATAATCTTTAAATGAAATGTTTAATGCATAAGATTTGTTCTCCAATGCCTCTTGCATCATACACGGCCTTCCAACCTCGACTATATGCTTGTTAAGGGGAGATTTCCACTTGAAGGATTTTTGTCTTGACTCCTTTCTCCCTCATGTTTAGTCCCATTGATTTTTGTAGTTTTAAGACGTTCGCCCCATTATTTTGACGATTTTAAGAACTTTCGACCCATTTCTGTCAATTTTAAGACCTTTCGTGCCATGTAGGGATCGATTTTATCCTGGCGAGCGATAGCGAGCCTGTAATTTAAGAGGAACCGGCTTTCGGCCGGGACATTTTTCTACCGATAAATGTACAAATTTATCTTAAAAGGGGGGGTCAAGGGGGTGTAATTTCAAGCTTGATGGAAGTCTAGGAAACGCACTAAAAACCTGCCCTTAAATTCAAGTCTGCTTCCATCAATAACCTCAGAGCATCTTCCTACCTCTTAATCAACTCTTAATTAACTCTTTCAACACTTATTATGGCTAATATTAGACGATTTCCTTAAGGGAGGTCACCGTTTTTTTGTTTTATCTTTCTCTCCTTTTCTCTCTTTCTCTGGCTTGTATCCATTCGGCCCCATTCGGCCCCATTCAGCCAACTGTTTTAAGACACTTATCCCTATCCAGGTGTTGATTTTATCCTGGCGAGCGATAGCGAGCCAGCATTGTATGGAGAAATCCGGCTTCGCCGGAGACACTTCTCCATCGAAAAATTACAAATTTAGCTTGCTGTCAAAACAAATATATATATACGCTACCGCTCGCCAGGAAAATATTGACACCTGGATGGGGTAAACGTCTTAAAACAGTTGGCTGAATGGGGCCGAATGGATGCAAGCCAAAGAGAGAGGGAGAGAAAGATAGAAAAGTCGAGGCGGGCTCCCTGAAACTGATGGGGGTTCTATTTTAAAAGCTTCATGGAGGTCTAGCGAGGAAACTAAATTTTGTTTTATAAATAATTAAATCGACCAAAAAACAAGCACTACCCCCTTAATCCACCTAGACATATCCCAGGTGTCGGTCTTCATTAATTATTATGCTTACTCTTCTTGTTGTTTTTGTTCTTGTTGTTGTTGTTCTTCTTCTTCTTGGTGATTAATTTACTGGCTTATATTATATTGCCTTGTTCTTTATAACATTACATTAACCCTCTCCGACATATGACGCGATTTTGAGCCGATTAGGGATAGAGAACTCTATTTCTTATTGCTAATCTGGCAACCTCTGCGTCATATGAGTCTGAAGGGGTTAATTATTTTGTTTACTCCTCCTGTTTTCTTCTCCTTGGTGATCAGTTTACTTCCTTATTTTATATTTGCTTGTCCTTTATTACAATATATGCAGTTCTCTTTAATCCTATATATATATACATATCCTATTTACATATGGCTAACTAATTAGATGTATATATAATTTTTTAGACATATTTAAGTTTGGATACACCCAACTGCTTATTCTTGCATGCATTTCCAAAGTGTTGCTTTTCTTTAGTTTCCATATCATTATTCTTCCGTTCGGTTACACCCTGTGGCCACGGCTTCCACGCGTGCCTGCCTTCATGTCCTGGAAAACACTCTGGCCAACCATTCTCAACTCTCAATTGTCTTACCTCATATTTGTGTATTTACTGCCACCTATAGTCTGTCTGTATCTGTGAACCAGGTTAGTAAGCGTATTACACACCACAACCTCCTGCTGAGGCCTATGACAAGAAGATCAACACCAAGGCCAGCCGTGTTTTAGGACATGTGGCACATTTATACATTACATATATACATACATACAAACATACATGAATTTAAAGACCGAGTGCGGTTCCGATCTCGCGTCCTAATGGCGGCTTTCCAGGCAGCTCTGTTCAGAGCTGCCTTGCTTGTCAGGTTTTATTTATTCAAGATCAGACCGTAAAGTCTGATCCCACGTCTTTCGGAGTCTACCCCTTGGTGCAGCTCCTCCCATGTTCACGGACCTGCATCTTTTCACTTAACTTAGTTCATCCATCCTCTCCACATGTCTAGAACATCCAAACCTACTAGTAGCATCTCATCAGTGATACCCTTGATACCTAACCGTCTTCTCGGCTCTTTACTAGATATCCTATCTTGCAGTTTGCTCCCACACATCTATCTCGCCATTCTCATCTCGTTGCGTTCCATTTTGTTGATATCATCCGCTTTGACAGGCCACGTTTCTGAAGCATATGTCATTGCACTTTCAACACATGAAGCGTACTTCTTTCCCTTCAAAGAAAGAGTCTTCTCATAGTGAACCGTTTTCTGAACTTTCCCCAGCCGCATCTAATTCTGGCGATAGTGGCGGCCTCGACCCCACCACCGGCGGAGATATAGTATCTCACATATATAATTTCCATATTAAAACAGTTTGGTCTTGGAAAATCCTATGCACTGGTTCCATAATGCTTTTAACTGGCTGTTCGTTAAGAAGGGGGGAGGGGGTCCCGGAGCCCCTTCTCCCTCATATTTAGCCCCATTATGTTTGACATTTTAGTCTCTACCTCCCTGCCTGTCTACCTAACTTCTTACCTACTCAACTCTCTACTTCCCTACCTACCTACCTACTCACCTCTCTCTCTTTCTCTCTCTCTGCTTGCCTGGTGTATGTCCTTGGTAGTGTCACGGTTCTAGGGTTGTTTCTGGTAAATACACTACCACCACCCTCCCCCTGAACTAGATTCGTCGACCTCACCACACTACCGGCTTGTCATCATAACTACTCCTTTAAGATACCGGGACGCGTTTTCTTCCATTCTGGCTACTCGCAGACGATTTCATTTTGTTTAGGATGACCCTATGCTGTCTTGTCATTATCACCACCCCTGCAAGATACAGGGACGCTTTTTCTCCCTCTCATTCTGGCTACTCGCAGACGATTGTATTATGTTTAGGACCGAGGGAGTGCTGGAGGGACCTTGGTGACCCTGGTCTCTGGGTCTTCTCCTGGGTGACCTAGATGTGTGTGAATTTGTATTTTGTTTTTGTGTGTTCATTGTTTTTTATTTCTAATGTAACTGATATTTAAAAGCTGCCCAACTGCAATTGCTCGTAAAAATTGACTGAAAAAGCGCTCATATGACATTGCCTTTGCTTTGCGGTTATGGAATTTCTTGTATAGACCTCGGGAGATGACCTTGCGTCTCCCCCCTCAGGATATTTAACAAAAGAATTAGCACTATTGTTTTGGCTAAAGAAAACTGGCACTTCCTGATGTGATGCCTTCAGAACTATGACTTCCTCCTTTCTCTAATACCAAGAATAAATAATATGTTGACCTTAATCATTTCCGGATACAACGAAGCATTTAATTTTTATTTTCTGACTATTATTTAACAATTATATTCACATTAGTTATATGAAAGTCAGAGAGATAATTGAGATGGTCTTTAACCCTTTGATGCCCACAGATACACTGTCACAATGTGTCATAATCCTCAAGGGACAAACTAATGGGGCGAACGTCTTAAATTATGAAAACTAGTGGGGCTAAACATGAGGAAGAAAGGTGACCATAAAAACGGCCCATCTCCCCTTAAAAGCCCTGTGGAATTCAGAAGGTTCATTGAGGTCTCGTTCACCCTTTTGATGCCTGGAGTTCCTTCATAAGCTGAATAAAATCTACTAGTGTTTTCCAGCATGATCAAAATATGACTCCATTGTGTTGAAAGGCTTAATTAAGAGTGGTATTCTTAAACCATTCTCTCTCTTCGCAGCGCCTAATACCGAACGAATATTGTGGGAATGAGCGTTGTTTAGAGAGATTAGATGGATTAGCATTTCCATTTCTAAAGGAAACGTCATTTTTCAGGCGATTTCGTCCATTAACAGCGCTCCGAAGGGAAATAATTATTTAACCCTTTCAATACCAGAACGCCTTTTTACCTTTGATTCTGGCTAAACTTACATGCTTTTATGCAGTTTAGGAAGGACCTGTGTTATAAGAAGGGGTTATTGAGATGGTGTTTACCCCTTCGAGTCCTAAGGGTATAAGGAGTATAAGCTAGAGAAAATCGCTTAGTGGTAACCAGAATAGGATGAGAATTACGTCATGATGGTGAAGGGGTTAACCCTCTCCGACATATGACGCGATTTTGAGCCTATTGGGGATACTTTAAAGCCTTTGTTACCATCAGGGGTATTTAGAAACCTTTAGTTTAGTTATTTCAACCTCTGCAGTTGTCTTTGAGTTAGCTGTGGGCAGAAAACTAATTTTGGAGAGGTAATTATAAGAGTGAGACACCTATTTCTTATTGCTAATCTGGCAACCTCTGCGTCATAAATGCGTGAAATAATTGCAGGAACCGGAAAGTTATTTAGCCTTGCTGAGAATATTGCGTGTGAAGGACAAATGCTGTTTTAATGAGATGATTGCATTGTTATCGTTAAAGTGTTAAAGTGTTATTGTTAAAGTGTTAGTGTTAAAAGTTCCAGACCGAAAATTGCCGGGCTAAACTCTCGTGTGACTCTCCCTCTTAAGGGGAGAATTCCACTTGAGAGATTTTTTCTTGAGTCCTTCCTCCCTCATGTTTAGCCCCATTGCTTTTCTAATTTTAAGACGTTCGCCCAATTATTTTGACGATTTTAAGAACCTTCGACCCATTTCTGTCAATTTTAAGACCTTTCGTTCCATTTAGGTGTCGATTTTATCCTGGCGAGCGATAGCGAGCCTGTAATTTAAGAGGAACCGGCTTTCAGCCGGGAAATTTTTCTACCGAAAAATATACAAATTTATCTTGAAAGGGGCTCAAGGGGGTGTAATCTTAAGCTTGATGGATATCTAGAGACCAAACTAAAAACCTCCCCTTAAAGCGGTATCACACGAGCTCTTTTTCAGTCACTTTTTACGGGCAATTGTAGTCTGGCAGCTTCAATTTTTTACCCACCTAACATAATATATCATCAGTCTAGTTTCCGATGCCAATGAAAAAGACGCGCAAAATACCATGAGAAAAAAAACCTTGCTCATCGAAAATTGCCGGGAGGAATATTATACTCGTGTGACTCTCCCTCTCTCATGTAAACAAGACTACATAATTATGCTACAAGAGGGAATATAGGCGGTGTCACACTAGCAAATTCCGATCGGCAAAATTCATAGTGATATCAGCAACTACATTAAAGTTGTATTATGTGGGTGGGCTGAATTCTTATATGGCCTTAATTCATATCCTCCTGAAGAAAACAAATGGCCGACAAATGCTGGGTAAATGCTGGTTAAATGCTAGTGTGACCTCGCCTTTAACCCCTTCAGTACCATGACGCCCTTTTCCCTCTGATTTTGGTTAACATTATATTATTTTTATGCATTTTAAGAAGGACCTACAGTATGTTACTAAGATTTTTTTTTTTTTTTAATCGTATTTACCCACTTGAGTCGTAGAGGTAGATTGTAAACTAAAGCCAATCGTCTAATGGTAACCAGAAATTTGATGCAAATTACGTAATGGTGGTGGAGGGGATAAGGTACCGCGGCGCTAATAAGTCCTGTCTCAGTTGTCATTACGTTTGGCTCGCTCTGTGCCGTATTAATGGCTGTCAGATGTTGAATAGGGTGGGTAAGTGTAGGAACAGGTTTGTGTGTCTCGCTCAAAAGGAAGAAATCATGTGTGAATATTGCTGATAAGCCATTATTGATCAAAACATAATTGGTGCCGAGACATCACTTATTAGGCCGACTGTGCCTATACAAAATTGCCGAGAATATCGTTCGTGTGACTCCCCCCCCCCCCCCACCTCTTATGTAAACAAGATGAGAGTATTGTGGGGCTCCTAATTCGAGGTCTGCAGAAAGCCTTATTAGAGTTGTGGGAGTTGGAATTACTTTATATTCTCGATCTCTACCCGACCGTGGTTCCTCGTTCTCGGAGACTGGTGGTAGATGAGAGTTTGGTTTGGCTGCTGCTTATTTTGTTTTTGTTTGTTTTATTGTTTGTTTGTTTGTTTTTCCTGTTATTTTTTTTTCTTTTTTCTAAGGACTGGTGGTAGATGAGGGTTTGAGTTTTGCTGTTGGTTATTTTGTCTGTTTGTTTTATTGTTTGTTCGTTTTTCTGCCCTTTTTTGTTTTTTTAAGTGGTAGCTAAGGGTTTGGTTTGCTGTTTCTTATTTTGTGTTTGTCTGTGTTTCCCTTACTGTCACATTTGTTCCTGTTTCTTGATCAGTTCTGTCATTCTGTTTCTTAACCCTTTGAGTACGAGCGACGTGTTATATTTGTTGTCTAAATATAATTAGACGATATTATGCAGCTTAGGAAGGATCTGTGGTAGTTAAAAGGGTTGGTTGAGATAGTTTGAAGCCTTATTATTGCTAGACGTCCTTTCTAAGCTGAAGAAAATCGTCTAATAGTTGCCAGAACATGATGACAAGGACATCCCTGGTACTGAATGGGTTAACCTCTCTGTATCTATACATAGATATAGTGTATGTAGTAATTTTCCCGGCAATGCCTATTTTACGGGCACTGCGCTTTCAATGTTCAACAATGCAATTGCTTATGGTATTCAAGGTTCCAGTAAAGAATTTGCATGAGCACTGTTGCCTGAAATAAGTTCCTCATCCATTCCTTCCTTAGGGGGAGGGGGGGGGGGGGTTCCTTATGTGTCTGTAATTTGAAAGGAATGTTCATTTCTTGGGTGGCTGTTTTCCTCTACAGTATATAATTTGGAAAGAATAATCATTGTTATTTTTCGACTTGACATTGTTTTGCGTGACACTTAAGTTCTTCCTGGTTGTTGTTACTCCGACCTTCACCCTCTATGACTAAAAGTCCTCACCATCGCAACTACAAACGCTCTCACTACTATACGCATTCACAAGTAAAGTTTGGCACTTCGAGTACGATTACGATTTTTGTTTCACTACTCAGATTCTCACACTTACACCCTCACCACCACCACCACCACTCTATCTACGCTCTCACTTTCACTCCCCTACGGTACAGTTGGCCAAATAGTTTATGGTACATCACTAAATTCAGTCGCGGTCGGAAATAACTAGCATTTTAATTTTCTTTTAGTGTGCCATAATGTATTTTTTTTTTTTTTTTTATTCTGGCTTTTCTTAGACGAATTTATATAAATTAGAGATGATCTTTCGGGATCAAAGGGTTAGAGGAGATACATTTACCCCTGTGATACCAGAGGTCCTTTCTAAGCTAAGTAAACTAGTCTATATTAGCCAACATTCATGGAAATAAAGCCTAGGGTTACTTCTTTGTCCCACTGTGCCATTTCCTTTCCCTTGAACTGTGAAGGTAGTGGCCCAGACCTCCCCCAGTACAGCCCCAAACACCTTCCATTGTGTGTATAGTAGTTCTCATAGCAGCTACGGGGCTTGGGTTTTGTCGGCAGGGGCTGGGTTCTTCTTAGCGGGGTAGTTACTGGTGCAGAGAACATATTAGTCGCTATTGAATGCTAGAAAAGAAATACTTTTAAATTACGTAATTACAATTAATAATGATCATATTTTAGACATTAGGGAGGACCTCTAGCAATAATAAGGCTTCAAAAATATGTCAACCAACCCTTTTAACTAGCACAGATCCTTCTGAATCTGTCTAATATCGCCTAAATATAATTAGCATAATATATAACACGTCGCTGGTGCTGAAGAGTTTAAACACAATTATATTAAAAACGCGTGGAAGTCCCAAGGCTGACCCAAATAAGCCACACCCCTCGTTAAGCCACACCCCTCGTTAAGCCACACCCCTCGTTAAGCCACACCCCTCGTTAGGCAAGTGCTGGTGGTACTGTTAGCATAGATAGGCAGCAGTATAATTGCCGACTTGCGAGTTTCGTTCTATAAGGAAGTTGGAGTTGTAGACAACGATATTTAGCGGAATTACCAGCTAAAATACGGTTGTAGTGCATATATAAATACATAAAACCCAATTCAACATACTTTTTATTCATAAAAAACTTTCATTATTATTAAATTTCTGTTTAATATCGATGTTTACGGCTCCAACTTCCTTATAGCTTGAAACTCGCAAGTGGTCAATTGGAGAGCTGTGCGGGATTTGCAGGGGGTCTAGGATGCTTCTGTGTGTGCTAGTATACAGAGAAATACAAGGGGTGTGTGTGTGTATGTATGTCAGTGTGAGAGAGAGAGAGTGAGTTACTTTGCTTGCTTGTTTGCTCTTTTGCATCGCTTGCATTTAAGAACGTGTGTGCATATAGATCGTGGAGAAAATATATCACCACGAAATATTAATGAATATATTAATTATATAAGTGAACAATTTAAAAACAACAGGAAACAACTTGGTATGAACTAAGTTTGTGCAGAAAATAGGCCAACCCAGATGTGTAAGTGGGCCATTAAATGAAATGGAGAGGTGCGGTGGTCTAGTGGTCTGTGACGTCACTAGGTTATGCACTCCGGCTATTGACCTTACTTCTGGGCTCTTGGTTCATAGTGTGGTTTGCTTTACGGGGTTCGAATCTTCCTGTCTGCCGCCGGTCGAGTTTGTGAGGTGGATTCTTGTTACTAAATTTGATTCTGTAGGCACGTTAACTGAGAAAAACTTGTAAAAACCAAAGTCATATATACAATACCAAATGTCTTCAGTTTGATATACCGGTACCGTGTCCCTATCCAACTTTCTCTCTTCTATACTTATTGCTTTTATATACAGGTATTAGTTTGGTGATTCACAAGTTGTCCTTTTCGTGGGGGCTGGCAGGTCCGCTTGTGGGCGTTTTGTGTGTGGCCACCCTCACAAAGGGAAGTAAAAAGTCCGGCAATAGATTTTTTTTTTTTTTTTTTTTTTTTTTTTTTTTTTTTTTTTTTTCTGACAAATCGCATCGTGTTTCGTATTCAGAATAATTAAAACAATAGACGCGCTTTATATAATTGCTTAATTTGTTTGTAAACTGATAATCTACAAGTTACTGATGATTATGTTCCTTTTCTTACAGACCTTGCGGGACATCATGGGTTGCTCACTACGAACGGTGATAGCTTGTGGAGTTGCCTTCGCCATCATTGACATTGTGAGTATTATATGTGTTTGAGTTATATATATTTTGCGTTAATGATATCAGGCCTACTTTAGTTTGTCCCCTAAACTAACAAAAAACGTCTTCTCAGGCTTCCTTGAAACTAAAAAATAACATACAGCTAACAAAAAAAAAAAAAAAAAAAAAAAAAAATATATATATATATATATATATATATGATGTGTGTGTATATACTTGGCATGTTAATTGTAATGTGAATAGCGTTATTAGTTAGTATATGATGGTAAATACTCTAAGAGGTATATTGACAATGTTATTATCCCCCCCTCCCCCCCTCCCAACAGATTCACGGCCTGGGCACCCTAGGCTTCTACGGTTATCGGTTCATGCTCGACCACTTTCACCTGTGCTCCAAAGATATACCCATCGACACCTGCCGCAACGAACGATACTTCTACGAACAGAGTGAGTACCTACTTTTTGTGTCTCTTTCTCTCCTTGGCTTGTATCCATTCGGTCCCATTCAGCCTACTGTTTTGAGACGTTTACCCCCATCCAGGTATCAACATTTTCCTGTCGAGCGGTAGCGAGCCAGCACATATATATATTT
Organism: Paralithodes platypus; assembly: GCA_032716605.1. Lineage (NCBI taxonomy): Eukaryota > Metazoa > Arthropoda > Malacostraca > Decapoda > Lithodidae > Paralithodes > Paralithodes platypus. The sequence goes on along the minus strand of CM064577.1, from coordinate 14,899,899 downwards.
TTTTTTACAGCAAGCTAAATTTGTACATTTTTCGATAGAAAAATGTCTCCGGCGAAGCCGGATTTCTCCATAAAATGCTGGCTCGCTATCGCTCACCAGGAAGAAATCGACACCTGGATGGGGATAAACGTCTTAAAACAGTTGGCTGAATGAACAGAGGGAGTATTGACAAGAATCGCTGTAGATTCAGATTCTTCCTAGTATCATTTTACGAATGCAACTATATTTGCAATGATGCATGCTCTCTCTCTCTCTCTCTCTCTCTCTCTCTCTCTCTCTCTCTCTCTCTCTCTCTCTCTCTCTCTCTCTCTCTCCCCACCCACGCAAGTCAGAAGAAACTAAACATACATTAATATATTTGGAAAACAAGGTGATTTGCATTAACAGACTAAACGAAATGGGCATCAGAATATAAAGTAGGTTAAATTATAGCTCATCCGGCAAATGAAGAACATCAACTCCGAATAAAATTAATCGATAGAAAAAAAATATACGCAAAAAAAAAAAAAAAAAATATATATATATATAAAAAACTTGGATATGTCTATATAAGAAGAATAGAAGGTCTTTGGGCTTTGTGCGGTCGTGTTTGTGTGTTGGAAAGCCTTGAGCATTATATCACAATATTATTTCATCTTTTACTTCTAAACTATATCAGGCTTTAAGGGGAGGTATTTAGTTTGTTCCCTAGACCTCCATCAAGCTTAAAATTACACCCCCTTGAGTCCCTTTCAAGATAAATTTGTAAAAAAAATCATTTATTCCTTTTCTTTCTCTCCTACTGCATTTCATATCTCTCTCTCTCTCTCTCTCTCTCTCTCTCTCTCTCTCTCTCTCTCTCTCTCTCTCTCCCCCCCCCCCTTACCCGTCTACTACTCTAAAAATGAGTCTAGCCTTCTAATGGTCGTTGTGAAAGTGTCTCTTGACCAACTCTTTCCAAGAATGCAGCTTTGACTGTGTAATGACTCTCCCGCTTACACGAACACACACACACACACACACACACACACACACACACACACACACACACACACACACACACACACACACACAACTCCCCCCCCCTCTCATATTTTCCCCTACGACCTTCACTGACTTCCCCAAATTCTTCTGGTGCTCCTATTGACCCCTTACCTCCACTTCCTCCCTTCCTGGTTTGTGTACAGTCACGAACATAAATACTGCGACACCAACCAGATAACGTCAACTCCTTCATCACGAGAGGCTTATGTTAAGCTGAATAAAATCGTCTGACGGTAGCTAGAATGCGAGAACAAATAATTGTGAGTTTGAATATAAAGTTTAGCATTACCTTTGGCGACGAAGGGGCGATCATTATCTGGTTGGTGTCGTAGTATTTATGCTCGTGACTGTACACTCACATCATTAATACTGATACATGCATTTTCGAAACGGTTCCTTTAATTGTTTCGAGGCTTCAAAATGTATCCGAATTAACAAGTACTGCACATCTATTTAAGTCTCAAATCATTAAAGCCAGGCGTTGAAGCATTTGAGATGTTCTCTTAGGCAACCCTAATATATCTAGCTTGGTTGTTATTCATATTGCTGTTATTCCATATTAGTATTGTTATTATTAAAAACAAATATATAAATACTGTATATAAATACTGTATATATATATATATATATATATATGTTATATTCCCAACTAATTTATAATCCTCCACCCCCCTTCCTCAGGATACGAGGAGAGGACTTGGTATGGTCTTGGAGAGGGAGTCGGTACACTCACCTTCGACGTCATCCTCATCATCTCACTAGTCAAGGTAAATATATTATATAACTCACTTTATTGTTATATTTAGGTAGTATATATTTAGGTAGTATATATTTAGGTAGTATATGTTTAGGTAGTATATCAAAGTTAATTACAAGGGCTTCATGGTGCTGAAAGGCTTAAGGGGATTTTTTTTTTTTTTTTTTTGTTCCATCAAGCTAAATAATATACCCCCTAGACCCCCTTTCAAGATAAATTTGTACATTTTTCGGTAGAAAAATGTCCCGGCCGAAGGCCGATTCCTCCTAAATTTCAGGCTCGCTATAGCTCGCAAGGATGAAATCGACATCTCTAAATGGCACGAAAGGTCTTAACATTGACATAAATGTGGCGAACATTTTTAAAATCGCCAAATTAATGGTGCGAACGTCTTAAAATTTCAAAAGCAATGGAGATAAACATGAAGGAGAAAGGATTTCAGAAAATAATCCCTCGAGTGGAAATCTGGTGGGGAACTAAAGCATTGATCGACAGTATAACGGTCCTTGACGTGTCATTACATTCATTAGTATACACTTCTTTAGAACACACGTACAGTCGCGATCAGAAATGTATGTAATTATATGTTGGCTAAATTAAACGTTTGACTTTCACTTTGACTTTGACTTTGACTTTGACTTTGACTTTGTTTTGTTGGTCTACCTTTTCTTTGATCTATTTAATTTTGAGTTTCCTCGTTAAGCCTCCATCAAGCTTAATAAAACACCCCCTTTCAAATTAAATTTGCTGAGCTCTGGAACTCTCTCCCAAAATCAGTCTTTCCCTCGTCTTATGACTTAAATTGCTTCAAACTCCCGTGTGTCCAGGCATTTTGGCTCGAATGTCCCTTGATTTTGGCCCTGTCATTCTTTCAACTCTGGGGGAGGCATCGTCACAGGCAGTTCTGCCTTTTGTCTCCCTCACTCACATAGAAAAAAAAAATAGTGAAAGAACGTGTTGAAATCGCAAAACAAATGGGTCTAAACATGAGGGAGAAGGGGGTCCAGAAAAAACGAGTATCTCCCTCTTAAGTAGTATATTTCCTTCAGCATTTATCCTCAACACTGGTCTGGCAGCTTATGAGGTCAACATTTACTATATTTCTGTCACCGAATGTCATCTATCATTAGTCTAGTTTCCGATTCCAGTGCAAAATATTCCAGAAATGTTGCCAGAAAAATGTTGGTTATCGAATGTTGACTATAACAGCTCCCGTGTGATACCGGCTTTATGTTCGTACTTGTTGTTATATTTCTGCCACTTTGGGTTTTTATAGTATAGTGTATATAATGTATACTGTATATAATGTATACTTCACTCCACTTTGTATAGTATATATAATGTATAAATTGTAAACTCATCTACTGCACTTTCTCTACTGTGTTCACCTTGCTTGCGTAGCCACAGACATGTACACACCCAGTCACGCACACACCCACTTACATACATACACACATGCATACACCAACATACACCTACCTACCATCACACACCTACCTACTCACACCCACACCTACCTACCTACACACACACCTACCTACACACACACACCTACCTACACACACACACCTACCTACACACACACCTACCTACACACACACCTACCTACACACACACAGCTACCTACCTACACACACACAGCTACCTACCTACACACACCTACCTACCTACACACACACCTACCTACACACACACACCTACCTACACACACACACCTACCTACCTACACACACCTACCTACCTACACACAAACACCTACCTACACACACACACCTACCTACACACACACCTACCTACACACACACCTACCTACACACACACCTGCCTACACACACACCTACCTACACACACACCTACCTACATACCTACACACACATCTACCTACCTACACACATACCTACCTACCTACCTACACACACACACATCGTCTCCCTGGGTGTTGTCTCGTGTGATGCAATGGGTTTTATGCTTCTAAAATAGTTAACGTAATGTCACATACTAAATGGATAAAATATTTTGTTTCGCTTGGCTTACTTGTACTGATTATAATGTATTCGTCACACTTTATTAACATACTGAAAATTGGTAGTATAAAGTTAATGTATAGGCTATGATTAAATAATATAATGTTCATATACAATAAATTAGTACTTTTCATCAGCTGATATGAACAATTTTGATAATACTTCGGAGTGGATAATCACCGAGAAATATTACACAAAACACTTTTAAGCTGCGTGTTTATCAATTCTTGCAATATTTTAATGAATGGAATACAAGGACCTTATGACCCTTAGGTACCTTAACACTATTTGGTCCGACGTCTGGGGGGTTTATTATGATATTTTGTGTAATTGTCATAGAGGATCTTCCTTACTTTTGCCATATTCGAGCAATCTAATTTAGTTTGTCCCTTAAGCCGGTATCACACGAGCGCTTTTTCCCTCAACATTTATCCTTAACACTGGTCTGGCAGCTTATGAGATAAACATTTAGATTTTTTCGGTTACCTAAATGCATCTACCATCAGTCTAGTTTCCTATACCAGGGCAAAATAATCCAGAAATGTTGCCAGAAAAAAGTTGATCATAGAATGTAGACTATAAAAGCTCTCGTGTGATACAGGCTTTAGTTTAACAAAAACGCCTTCCCAGACAGCCTTCAAATTTAAAAATGCCCACCCAGACCCCCTTCAAGCTAAATTTGTAAATATATCTGGACCGTAGGCCAATTTCTTCTAAACTACAGACTCGTTTTCCCTCGGCCAGAAAAATAATATATCGATATATGAATGGGGTGAAGCGTCTTGAAATCTCCAAACAAATGGATCAAACCAGGGGAATTCCAATAAGACCTCTCTCGGACCAGATATTGTTCATACAAAACACAAAAAGTTAGAGGACATCTTTCACTTAGTTTCCTTAAATCTGAGTTTCCTTCCTCAACCCTTTATGTGTTAAAAACAAAGCCAAACCTAACTGACCTCCAATTACCTGACCTCGCCGCTAATTACGCCTCTCTTTATATGACAAGAATCATCCTCCCCCAAGATCAACTATTATAATGTATGTGTATCCTAGTTGTTACCGGACTGACACACAGACACACGCACTGGCTACCGGGGGGGGGGGGGGGGGGGGGGGGGTCTCGGACTACCTTGGGATGGAGTCACACTAGTTAGCTTAGCCTTTGCAAGATACAAGGACGCCTATTTGTTTACGATATTATTCAGCCTAGGAAGAAATTATTCGGAGTCAGACTATAGGAGCCACCATATCGAAGTCAAGACTAAGTTGAAGTAGAGCCTCTTAATTGACCCGTTTCGAGTAGGGGCTGTCTTCTCAGTCCCCTACTAACTTCCTAATCCTGCCACGGACATTAGTTCTAGGGCAGTAGTTCCCTTTCCAATGTTCCCTTACCCGCTCTAAACCACTGTTTGGACACTTGATCCTCAGTGTTTTGGAGGACAAGCAGCCTAGAAGGGTCACTAGACCTGTTGTTGCTTGATTTCCTTTGTACTCCTTTGTACCACACCATACTATTCCGTATAGTGATTACGATCCATATCGTCTTGACCAGACCTGTGAAATCAAGGTAAAGAAGTGTCATTCTCATTGAGGAGTACTAAAGTTCCTAACAAGGTTGTCAATATATATAATTTGGAAGACTGGCACTTAGCGATTTTGATAAGTTGTTTTGTCTTTTTAGTGTGTTCGTCCAAGTTTTGGTTTATTTATTTTGCAAGTTTTACATTATAAATATATATTCTATGGTTAGGAATTCGCTCATACGACGGTTTTCCGATTGAAAATGTCCGCCGTTAAAGTGTTCACATAACTCCCCCATTACTACGGCCATGGGGTACCTGGGAAATCTGTAACAGCTCGTGAGAATTATCTGAGGAAGTAAGGAAGAAATTAGAGCCAGGAGGTGTAGCTACCTTGACTGAAGACATATAAAACCACACACACACGCGTTAACCCTTTCACGAATTTATGACGCAGATGTTGCCAGATTTGCAATAAGAAATAGAGTTCTCTCACTCTTATAATTACCTCTGCAAAATTAGTTTTCTGCCCACAGCTAACTCAAAAACAACTGCAAAGGTTGCAGTAACTAAACTAAAGGTTTCTAAAATACCCCTGATGGTAACAAAGGCTTTAAAGTATCCCCAATAGGCTCATAATTGCGTCATATATCGGAGAGGGTTAAGGTTACAAGAGGTTCGATTTAGTAGTTTTATTTATAGTAAGCAGGAAATACATGGCTATAAAATAAATTAATGCTAGAAATACTTCACCCTGCCAGCAAAGAAATAAATATAATCTCCATAGACTTAAGCAGAATGCAGGTCTTGGAATTTGTGGAGTCATGACATTTGATATTGTGTGCATGATTATCAGGTATTAAATTGAAAAAACTTAACTACACTTTCACTTTGCGCCTAATTACATAAACAATCTGACACACACACACACACACACACACACACACACACACACACACACACACACACACACACACACAATATGTAGCAACAAATAGGTTTGAGTTCCCGCTAGACCAAGATTATACATTATATATTTTTGACATGCAACAAAATATGAGACCGCAAGAATGATCAAGTGTGGAGTGCTGAAGCGAACATGAAAGAAATATTATTTGAAATTGCCTGACGAGATAGCAGTCATTGTTTACAAGAAATTTTGGTGTAACTATTTTGTATTGTTAACCTTTGAGTACCAGGCGACGTGTGTTATACTGTATTCTAGCCATATTGAGACGATATTATGCAGTTTGGGAAGGATCTGTGGTCGTGAAAAGGATCGGTTGAGACAGTTTCAAGCCTTATTATGGCTAGAGGTCCTTCCTAAGCTGAATAATATCGTCTAATAGTTGCCAGAATATGATAAAAAAGGACGTCCCTGGTACTGAACGGGTTAACCTTCCATTGCAGTTGATGAGAGGCCAACTATTTTACGGTAATCTCTGGGAAATATCTTCTTTGTGCGGGAGGGAAATTTATGCGCAACGAATTATGAATGTTTTATAGGTGCGTCCGTAGACATGGCAGTGTTTTTTGTTATTGTTGTTACGGTGGGTGCAGGCGGGACTGATGAGAGAGAGAGAGAGAGAGTTGGGGAGGGTGTGGTGTGTGTGTGTGTGGGGGGGGGGGGGGGGGCAGATATTAGAGGATAGGAGTAGAAAGGGTTTAATAAGTTGAAAGGAAGAAAGAGAGTATTAAAAGAAGGGTGGACGAGAGAGAAATGAGGGAGGGGGTAAGTGAATGAATAAGAGAGAGAGAGAGGATTAATTACATATGGAAAAATACAGTGAGAAGGAAGGACGAAGAGAGACTGCGAGAGAAAAGGGAAGGATGAGAGAGAGAGAGAGAGAGAGAGAGAGAGAGAGAGAGAGAACATTCGGAGGTCACTGTCTTGATGTAACAGTTGGTTGATAAGATTCACTCTTCATCATTGTTGTCTTTCTTGGAGTTATTAGCACTTTTTCATTTTATCAAGCATACTATTTAAGCCGGTATCACACGAGAGATTTTATAGTCAACATTTGATGATCAACATTTTTCTGCCAACATTTCGGGGGTATTTGGCACTGGTATCGGAAACTAGACTGGTGATAGATGAATTTAGGTAACCGAATTATTTGAAATGTTGACCTCATAAGCTGCCAGACCAGTGTTGAGGATACATGTTGAGGGAAAAATCGCTCGTGTGATACCGGTCTACCAAGGATATATGTCTGGATGCTAAGATAACTATATATACAATGCTTGTTTATCATAATGTTTAATGCATATATGCATTTCTTGTATTTTGTTTCAAACTTTCACTTTGCGCCTAATTACATAAACAAGCTGACACACACACACAAACACACATACACAAACAGAGGAACACACACACACACACACACACACACACACACACACACACACACACACACACACACACACACACACACACACACACACACACACACACACACACACACACACACACACACACACACTCAGAAACACACACATATCAGGCTTAGATATACTGTATGTGTATATGCTGTATGTGTATGTGTACGTCTATGTGTACAGTATATGCTGTACGTGTATGTAAGTGTATATAAGTTTTTTTAAATGTGAGTTAACATCCATATATCTTCTTACTTTCACCATCCTCTCATCCATACACACACACAAAAGTAATTTATATATGTGTTTAGGGTGAATGGCTGGTAATGCTGGTTACATGTTTGAAGCATAAGTGTTTATAAACAAATATTAAAACTGTCTAAGTCATCATCCACATATTTTAGTACAACCCATACAATTACAACAATAATTCATGTCTGTGTTTGTGGTGAAGGACTGGTAATGCTGGTTATATGTGTGAAAGCTTGAGTGTTTATAAAGGTTTTCATTACTAGTCTTGTTTGTGAGTCAGCAGTCTCCTAGTTTGATATTTTCACCATCTCGTCACGCCGTAATGTGATGCTCGGTAAAAACTCTGCCGTCACTCTCTCTACCTTGCTAAATACTACCGTCACACACACACACATACCGACACACTCACACTCAAACACCCACATGCACACACACACGCAACACGCACACACACACACACACACACACACACACAAACACACACACACACACACACACACACACGCACGCACACACACACACACACACACACACACACACATTCGTACGTACAGTTGTCCACATAAGTTTATTCTTCGTTGTGATCGTATTCTTCGTTGTGATCGTATTCTTCGTTGTGATCGTATGTATGAAGGTAAAACAGTGTGAATGAATTGCGAGTGTGGTTACTAATAATTATCAGTTGAACCAATTAGATGAGTTAATCACTGCATAAAGAAACTACAATCCTAATTCAATCATGGGCATTATATTTCCTTGTATAAGATCACGGGGAGTTCGGTATACCGTTTTGATTTCGGTCAAAGCGGCGGAACTTCTACTACCTTAAGGGGAGATCTCCACTTGAGGGATTTTTTTCTTGACCCCTTTCTCCCTCATGTTTAGCCCCATTGCTTTTGATATTATAAAATGTTTGCCCCATTAGTTTAGCGATTTTAATAACTTTCACCCCATATTAAGACCTTTCGTGCCATTTAGGTGTCGATTTTATCCTGGCGAGCGATAGCGAGCCTGTAATTTGAGAGGAACCGGCCTTCGGCCGGGACATTTTTCTACCGAAAAATGTACAAATTTATCTTGAAAGGGGGTCTAGGGCGTGTAATTTTAAGCTTGATAGAGTTCTAGGGAAGAAACTAAATACCTCCCCTCTTAAGGTCTCTCCGTATAATGCCAAGCTCTTCCTAACCATATTTTGTTTCCTTCACAGTGCATGCCCTGTATGGTGTGGACGTGGATAATCAAGTGCTTCAGCGTCATCGGCATCAACATCTTCTTCATCAGCTCGTGGATGATTCAGGGCGAAAACTTTGAGCACATCAACCAGAAGCCTCAGGTTAGTTTAGGGGTCTTTTTATGTATTTCATATTTATCAATGATTACGGTTACGCGCGGCATAATAATATTTTACAAATGTATGCTTAGTCGATGCTGTTATGTACCAAGTCTTGTGAACAGTCTTAAAGAAGCCTAGTAGAACCTTGCATTCACACAGGGATATAACTTTTATCTTAAGGGGAGGTTTTTAGTTTGGTCCCTAGATATCCATCAAGCTTAAGATTACACCCCCTTGAGCCCCTTTCAAGATAAATTTGTACATTTTTCGGTAGAAAAATGTCCCGGCTAAAAGCCGGCTCCTCTTAAATTACAGGCTCGCTATCGCTCGCCAGGATAAAATCGACACCTACATGGCACGAAAGGTCTTAAATTTGACAGAAGTGGGTCGAAACTTCTTAAAATCGCCAAAATAATGGGGCGAACGTCTTAAAATTAGAAAAGCAATAGGGCTAAACATGAGGGAGAAAGGAGTCAAGAAAAAAATCCCTCCAGTGGAAATCTCCCCTCCATTCAATTCACACCTGGCAAGAAACCCTATGATATTTGCTTTGTCTCGTAAACTAATGGCTATACTCACAGCTGACTTATCTCACACCGTCATGAACAAGGCTATACACATCCATCACCCACTTAGAATTAGTTCCACACTTGCCTTTGCTTTATGGGGTAATTTGATGAGTATACCTTGACTCTATATAGCTTTGACTCTATATAGCTTTGACTCTATATAGCTTTGACTCTATATAGCTTTGACTCTATATAGCTTTGACTCTATATAGCTTTGACTCTATATAGCTTTGACTCTATATAGCTTTGACTCTATATAGCTTTGACTCTATATAGCTTTGACTCTATATAGCTTTGACTCTATATAGCTTTGACTCTATATAGCTTTGACTCTATATAGCTTTGACTCTATATAGCTTTGACTCTATATAGCTTTGACTCTATATAGCTTTGACTCTATATAGCTTTGACTCTATACTATATCCCTTGACTCTATATAGCTTTGACTCTATATAGCTTTGACTCTATATAGCTTTGACTCTATATAGCTTTGACTCTATATAGCTTTGACTCTATATAGCTTTGACTCTATATAGCTTTGACTCTATATAGCTTTGACTCTATACTATATCCCTTGACTCTATATAGCCTTCGGTGGTTGTTCTCATATTTTACCAAGTCCACAAAGTCTAAATTCATTAACCTTATTTAAGAATAATTTATTTTAACCATATGAATATTATGACGCATTTTGACAGTCTATTCTGCTATCAATAGACAAAGTTCTAGAAGATAAGACTAGCTAAAATTGGTGTATATAGACAGTATTTAGCCCAGAGGTTCCATAGTAGGTATATATTCCCACTATGTCCTTTCCACTCAGTACCGTGACTGTTGGTGGTGCACACAGACCTTGGATACACATCTTGAGTCTCTGATATACGCTCATAGTAGAACACGAGAAAATGTATAGAAACTAGTGAATATCGGGCGTACTCTCAAGGTGATCTCGTGTTCTATACGAGTAGTTTATATATTATTATAGCGATTTTTATATTTAAAGCAATACACTATTTGTTGTATCTATTTATGAATTATCTGCTCGTCTATCTATATAGCAAATCCTATATTTCTATTTATTTATCTAGACATATTTAATTATTTGTGTATATATACCAATCCATCTTCACAATTAACTATCCATAAATCTGTCTTTACCAAATATATATGGGTCAAAATAATCCATCGTGTCAATAATGTGATAAACGAATAGTCAGTCAGTCGGTCAGTCAGTCACTCACTCAGTCAGTAGCCAGCCCTTACTCCCACAAGGGTAGGGAGAATCAGCAAGAGACACGAGAAAGGAAAAGGATAGACGAACAGTGCAATATAATAATGAACCCTGATAACTTACGTGTCAATAACGTGATAGACGAACAGTACACTATAATAATGAACCCTGATAACTGACTTGTCAATAACGTTATAGACGAACAGTGCAATATAATAATGAACCCTGATAACTGACGTGTTAATAACGTGATAGACGAACAGTACACTATAATAATGAACCCTGATAACTTACGTGTTAATAACGTGATAGACGAACAGTACACTATAATAATGAACCCTGATAACTGACGATCAATCTTTCCGTTTATCCCCTCCAGAACTACGAGGATCACTTCCTATTTGCCGGCATCAGTCTCGCCCTAGCCCAGGTCCTCTTCTTCTTCATCTTCTGCATCATTGCCGGCGTCTTCACTTACAAGGTGGGTTTGGGGGGTGATTGATGAGTATTTTTTATGATCACGCCTGTACATGCCTAGCCTTCGTACAGCATACAATCCTACCTAGCCTGCCTACATAGTCCACATTGGAACTTTAAATGTTTCTGTTCGGGCTCTGTCTCGGGTCGGCTTCCCCCAGCTATGGGTTATGTACACTCATAAACATTTGCGGACCCTACCTATTTCTAATTATGGAAGTATATCTCTGGAAACAAATGTATGAACAATTGTTTATGCATCAACTACAAACCAAGTTCCATCCAAAAATAAATACATACTGTAGGGGGTCCACGAATTCTTATATGTGACTGTACATACATATATTTGTATATGTGACTGTACATACATATATTAGTTTATTCAAGTGCATTGAGGTTTGTAATTGATGATTAATGTTAAGAACGGGGTGTTACTTAATTCAATGCCTGAGTATACAGTATACATACATATATATATATATAATCAAATGCAAGACGAACACGCGTGCTGCGGTAAAGCCTCGTCAACTGTTGTCACAAATGTGCATGATTATTACGTGGGGAAAGCTTCTGGTTGCACGGTAGCTTACACCCACAAAGTCCTCTTCTTTGCCTCTACGGTGTTGAACATCAGTTATTCTTATTACCTGAATATTGTAAGGCATATAGTTGTATCTTTTTGCATAATGGGTTTCATATTATTAGAGCAATTAGTATGGCTTCAGTCTATTAGTTATTGCTAAATTCTCAGACCAATGGGTAAAATCAATATATTTGTTTTTTTGTTCAGTAACAGTTTCATTAGAATAAATAATTGTGTTTATGGTTTAAATACAGTATATGCCCACTTCTAACTGCAGGTTCCGAAGAGTTTGAAATGGTGACTTTAAAATCTTAGTGTTGTTTATATGACAGGTCCCATTTACCTTTCTCGTTAGATCATTTTTGTCGTAAGTAGGCGAAAAATCATGACCTCTAACCTCTGTAACTAAAAAATGACTAGATCAATCGTGCTAATATTTCTACCATTTGGGAAGAGTCCGTCAAGGAATAGATGTGAAAATTTACATCCAATTTGCTCCAGCCCTTTTTGAGTTACAGAAGATAGAGTTCATGATTTCTCGCCTACTTACAGAGAATAGACTAGTATTTAAAACGAATACCAGATCTGAATTCTTCCCTTGCAAATCAGCTCCCTATTTATTTATCTTTAGATAATTTCTGTCATACGTATATATTTAGTTACATCCTGAGATTGAAAACGAATACCAAATTTAATGCTTCCCTTTCATCTACCAGGTCTCCCAAGAGCGGACCCGCAGCCGCCGCAGCCTCCGCAACCTCCACCCCCGCAGCCCCAAGTTCCGCAAACACCCCAGCCCCTCTGCCCCCTCCCTCGGCAGCCCCTACGACGACGATGACGCCTACATGAACCCCGCCCTCAACGACAGCACCAACAAACTCCCTCTCCCGGGCTCGAACGGCAGTATTGACAATATGAGCACCACGGGATCCATCAGGCAACCCACTGCTGTCTGATTGGCGTGATTTGATGCAACAGAAACGTCGAAATAATAGCTAAAACTGGACCAGAGAAAACGAAACCTCGAGTAGATAGGTTTGCAGAAGTAGTTGATTAACTGGCCCCAGCATAGAGATCTGTCCAAGAAAGCTTAATATCATCCGTGTATTTCGTAACTCATATAATTGTTCCCCTTACGATAAAGATGACGTGCCCTCCTAGATAACCCCCTACCCCCGCCCTCCACGACCATACCGACAACTGCCTCTACCGGGATCCAACGGCAGTATCGACCAGAGAAGCGATTATGGCTTTAATTTATGGGTTAGCAACAAACGAAATTAGATACAAATGGCTTGGAAAACATAATTCAATGTTAATAGCTCAGCGATGACGTAATTGTAAATGATGCTTGAACGCGTCTAGGATTCATCATGCAATATAAATGGATATATGTATATATATATATATATATATATATATATATGTATATATGTATATATATATATATATATATATATATATATATATATATATATTAAAATGGACAACCCAAGGGAGAGGGATTCTATGGTTTATCATATTTTTCAACATAATCGAATAATTTGGAGACAACATTATTTGCCAGTGCTGCTCCAAGGCGCCCGCGATTATTTTGCATATACTTAAAAGGTTTTCTCGGGCACAAAACATTCTCTACAATGGTGTTTAACCCTTCGAAGATTATGACGCATTTTGACAGTTTATTCCGGTTATCATTAATTAGGCTGATTTATACCGTTTAGGAAGGATCTGTGGGAAATATAAGGTTACAGGTTATCTCAATTAACCCTCTGACTTCCATATACCCTTCTTAATATGAATACAATCGTCTAATAATACCCAGAAAACACAAAAAACGAAATTTGTGATCGGATCTTGAAAGGGTTAAGACGAATAGGGGTGAATCACAACATCCTTTATAACGTGTTTGGCCTGTGTAGATACCGCTGCACGCTGAGAGGCTGCGGGTACATTCACGATGCATTAATAGTATGTTGCCAGCTTAGTGAAAGAGTTTGCAATAGGAGGATTTGGGGGAGCCTAACGCCTTTGATACATGCAACGACATCATCATGTATTCGCCTATGTATTCATGTTTGTATTATTATCTTAGTGTTCTCCCTAGACCTCCATCAAACTTTAAAAATACCCCCAAGACTCTCCTTCAAGATAAATTTGTACATTTTTTCGGTAGTTATATAATTCAGGCTCGCTATCGCTCGCCAGGAAAACCAATCGACACCTAAATTGCACGAAAGGTTTAAACATTGACAACAAAATGGGATGAAAGGTCTTAAAATCGCCAAACTAATGGGTCGAACGTCTTAAAATCTGAAAACTAATGGAGGTAAACATGAGGGAGAAGGGGGACCAAAAAAAACAACTATCTCCCCGTCATGAATGTCGCAACCTATAGAATAAAGTACTTCAGTCAATATAATTTTCTGGAAGGCAAAACTCTTCTCAAAATTTGGTATCGCAAATCAACTGTTGCTGTAATTTGGTATCGCAAATCAACTGTTGCTATATACACTCGGTTTGTTCACCCCTAATTCAACATTCACACTTATTTAAGTAACATTCTGCTCAAGTTACTTTCAATGTACAGTGTGTAAGAGAAGGGTTCGTCAATTTCATCCCCTTGGTTTGAGGATAGTCAAGCATTTTTGCACGAGACAAAAATGAGGCTATTCTCGAGTGTACAAAGTAAGCCAAAGCACGACTAAATCTCTTGTATCCAGTATTTCGTCGTGTTTTAAGCAAATACATAATTATATATCAGTCTCCTTTCCTTGGACGAATAGTATATTATTTATAAAACATTTCGATAATCGTTTGTATTTTCGAAACTTCTCATTTCCATGCATACTGACAAATAGTTATTTATACCTGCAGTGAAAATGTATGAATGAATTCTTGGTTGTATAACTTCGTATTCGTTTGAGAACTCCTTGAAAACAAAGGTGAAGCACAACATTTGAGCTGCAATTTTTTTTTTTTTGAAGACGGTAACCACAGAAGTGTTTTATCTGTTGAATTATCAATTAACCCTTTCAAGTTCCTATTACGCATTTCTTTCCTGTGTTCTGGCTATTACTATACGATTGTACTCAAATTAGGAAGGGTATGTGGAAGTCAGAAGGTTAATTGGAATAATCTTTACCCTTATAATTCCCACATATCTTTCGTAAAGTGTACAAAATCGTCTAATGAAAGCCAGATTGAACTGTCAAAATTCATCATGATCTTCAAAGGGTCTATACTGTATACATATTTTGTTTTTATTTGTTTATTTCATTTATTTTTTTGTTTAGCCTTCACATTATGGCCAGTACTTAAACAAATTCCAAAGCTTTACATTCGTCTGTCGCTTCGTCCTTTGTTACATGAATCAAAAATATTAATACGATCTGCTCAGTCAAATAAATGATGCAGAATTATTATTATTATGACATGTTGTGACCTCCAAGAGATTTTGTCATTGTGTCGTGTCTATTTCAACTGTGAATGTTTCCTGTATTGTGCTCACGAAGGGAACAAATGAAGGAGTGTTTTTATGCCGCTCTGTGAATTCATACTGTACCCTGTTCCAAGTAAGAAGGCCACAACTCCTGAACATCAATCTCTAAAACTCACAAACGACTGGAGTAATCGAGCTAATATTTCTACCATTTGGGATGGGTCAGCCAGGAAATAGGTGTGGAAATGTACAGCCCATTTGCTCTAGCCCTTTTAGAGTTACAGCGGTTAGTGTTCACAATTTCTGGCCTACCTATTTGGAACGGGGCCGATTTCTAAAACATTTCAATATAAATTAAGTCTTGTATAAACATATTCTGACTAACATGCTTGTGATGATACTCAGCTTAAATGGGACCTATGGGAATCCTAGGGGTAAGACCTCTTGTATAAAACCCTTTTAACATCCATAGATTCTTCCTAAGCTGACCAACATTTTGTAATGGTAGCCAGAATATAATTATTAATACATATCCTAGTTAATTAAGGGGATGGTGTTGCTTATTCTATACCGAACGAAGACTAAGTAAGTTGCTTATACTGTGGAAAGAAACAAAACTTCTAATCATTCAGTTTTATTAATAATATCACAATATTTATTTTGACTTCGTTCATCATGGCTTCACTCCGGTAAGGTTAAATCTATGGCAAAATTAGTGGAGCACTTCCACAACATCGACTAAGTTTTTATACTCCATTACTATTATTATTATTATTATTATTATTATTAATAGTAGTAGTAGTAGTAGTAGTAATAGTAGTAGTAGTAGCACTAGTTTGTAACTCAGAGGTCTGGTTAAACTATTCATAAACAAAAGTAGTATTAGTAGTAGTATTTTTAGTAGTAGTAGCAGTAGTAGTCGTAGCCTTATTATACTTTATCTTTATTATTTGCTTATGCCTGATCAAAGTTTCTCATTTACATAATTTATTGAGTTGCTTTCCCGCTAAAAGTAATCGGAATAATAAGTGGTGATTGTGAAGCCTTGCTACATAACCTTTGATCCCGATTTTGCCTGTAATGACCAAAGAAAATAATATACCTTCAGATGTTTGTAACAATCCTCAATAGAGAGACAACACTAACCTGAGGTGCTAACTCGAGATCCCTTAAAATGTCTCGAATAGTTATATGTACATATTTTATTTTATCGTTGTAAATAATTGATATCATTACGTGTGTGTATATTTGGAGCGTGTGTGTGTGTGTGTGTGAGAGATAACAACATGTATATTTTAGTATGTATGTATGTATGTATGTATGTATGTATGTATGTGCTAAGGCCCATTCCCCATCTTTCCTTTCTTGGGGGGGTGGCCTACTTAGTGTCAATAGATTTCAAATTTATCAATGGCGTACTCCAGTGCTTTAAAAATGTGCAGTTGCCCACAAAATTTAGTAGTTCCATACTTTTTTTCTGTGAGAAATAAGCTATGGAGACTGAATTGCGAATGACCTATTTATATCTTACAGTATTTAGTAGATAATGTATTGCTGAATATATAGTAAACTATTCTACCAATCATAGATGAGAAAATAATTATCCCATATTGGCGCAAATCGTGTCCTCCTGCGTGAAAGGGTTAAACAGTGCCTATAGTTTCCATCTGTTTTCAATTTTGGTTTTATTCACTTCTAATGCATTCGAAGTTG
Source organism: Paralithodes platypus (assembly GCA_032716605.1). Taxonomy (NCBI): domain Eukaryota; kingdom Metazoa; phylum Arthropoda; class Malacostraca; order Decapoda; family Lithodidae; genus Paralithodes; species Paralithodes platypus. Next base: position 14,882,593 of record CM064577.1, on the reverse strand, counting down.
CGATGGTGCGACATGATTTTTAAGAGACTGTACTGTTTTTCTAGTGAACTGTTCCAGCACTATTTCAATAACACCTTCAGCGTTGAAGGACGCATTACTTCTGTATATTCTGACAATTAATCGCCGATTTTATTTAGCTTAAGCCGGTATCACACGAGAGCTTTTATAGTCCACATTCTATGATCAACATTTTTCTGGCAACATTTCTGGAATATTTGGCACTGGTATTGGAAACTACACTGATGGTAGATTAATATAGGTGACAGAAATATTATAAAGTTGACCTCATAAGCTGCCAGACCAGTGTTAAGGATAAATATTAAGTGAAAAAGCGCTCGTGTGATACCGGCTTTAGGAAGAACTTCTAGAAATCCAAGGATCAATTGATGTATCGTTTTGATTTTCAGAAAGACTTCCAAAGCTGAATAAAACCATCTACTGCTAACCATAATAATGTGTAAAAGTGCGTCCTGATATTGAAAGAATTAATTAGGCTAATTGTACCTGCCGTGTGTGACCTCCAAGTGATGCATGGTCCAAGGACATGGCGCTGGGAGGGTCTTAAATGTCTGTAAATAGCTTGTATGTATTCTATGAACCGTTGTTGTGTATGAATGTTGTATGTGTGTGTGTGTGTGTGTGTGTGTGTGTGTGTGTGTGTGTGTGTGTGTGTGTGTGTGTGTGTGTGTGTGTGACGCTGGTGGTCTTCCTTTTGTAATAAATGTATACGAATTTATACCAGATACTTTTCCTGTGCATTAACCCTTTGATTATATCTTATTGACAACCGTCCGGCTGGCTCAGTTGATAGCGTGCCTGATTCCCACCTTGAAGGTCTCGCGTTCAATCCCCGCTCAGATTGAAAAGTTTTTCTGGGATACAGCCGGCGGTTACCATCTCCCCATGAGCAAGGGGGATGGGTAATGGTCTCTGGTAGACTAAAGACAGCCAAGCGCTTGCGAATCCTCGAAGGAAGAGAGACGGGCGCTATATAAGTAACCAGAAGATTATTATTATTATTATTATTATCTTTATTTATGATATTTATGGGTTTAAGTTACATAGTATACTTTCATTAATTAAAGGGAGGTAGGTCGCTTTTATTTGCTCATTTATGCATTTGTTTATTTGTTAGTTTCCTCCCTAGACCTCCATCAAGCTTAAAACAAAAAACTCCCAAGACCCTCCTTCAAAATAAGTGTGTATATTTTTCGATAGAAAATATTTTGACCGAAGTCCAGTTTCTCTTAAATTATAGGCTCGCTATCGCTCGCCAGGCAAAAATCGACACCTAAACTACTAGAAAAGTCTTAATATTGACAAAGAAATGGGGTGAAAGGTCTTAAAATCGCCAAACTAATGGGTCTGACGTCTTAAATATGGAAACTAATGGAGCTAAACATAATTGAGAATGGGGACCAGAAAAACGACCCATATCCCCTTAAGTATACTTTCACTAGAATATTGCTTAATTGCTATAACAGCAGAAATCAAATAGTTTGGTAACAGCGGAAATTGTGTGCAACAGTAAGTACTAATCTATTTATTTTCATAATGGGTGTATTAAATACATTCCAGGAGGGAGACGAAATAATGCAAGAAAACCTGTACAAAATCCCCTGGCAGTAGCAGTCCATCCCTTGTCCTACTGCCAGGGGATTCTTGGTGTCGCCCCGTGAGGGAGGAGACTAGCTGGAACTCACATGTAGTTGCCAACTTAGCTAGAATGTGCTACATATATTTATTTAATATCTCTAGCGACGATTATCTATGAAACTCACAATTGCCTATTTTTATGTGGAGATCTAGTACTGGGTTCCATAGGGATTGGGTCCACACGGAATATACGGAATTGGGCCCATACGGGATTGGGCCCACCGGATTGGAACCTAACCTAAGTGGGCCCAATCCCGTAGTCACCCTAGTAATGTATTATGTTACTAGATCACACATTTATTAAATGTATCGAGCAACGATTTGTTCTTACATCAAGTACTGCAAGATCTAGTGACACTTATGTTGGCCTTGTATTAGTAGTGTATACTTAAGGGGAGGTATTTAGTTTGTTCCCTAGACCTCCATCAACCTTAAAATTACACCCCCTCGAGTCTCTTTCAAGATAAATTTGTACATTTTTCGATAGAAAAATGTCCCGGCCGAAGGCCGGTTCCACTTAAATTACAGGCTCGCTATCGCTCGCCAGGATAAAATAGACACCTGAATTGCATGAAAGGTCTTCATATGGGGTGAAAGTTCTTAAAATCGCTAAACTAATGGGGCAAACTTTTTATAATATCAAAAACAATGGGGCTAAACATGAGGGAGAAAGGGGTCAAGAAAACAATCCCTCAAGTGGAGACCTCCCCTTAAGGGAAAAGGGGTGTCCCACTTTCATAAATTTAGATAAAGTTTCTTCTATTGGGTTAATATAAAAAAATTCCTAAACCACACTGAAGAAACCTCGAATACAAAGGCTTTGTGTAATTTGTAAAGGATATCTTCTGTACAAGTAAAGGAATAACCAGACTTGAACATATGAAGGTACAACGTGCTTTTATACCTTGCCTGAACCTGAGATATTGCTATTGTTGTCTGTTCATTTAATCATTTCGATCTAGTGATGACTTATTACATCTAGTGATATGAAAGTCAGTGATATTGTAGAGGTTTTAGCAATGTGGGAAATATTCTCGATGTGTCTGTAATGTTTGGTAGATTATCTTCAGTTTGCATAATCTTGACTCGGTTCAATAATCGTAGGCGAAGATTTAACTTTTCTTTGCTGTTGATATATAAGGACAAAACGAAATTTGTAACTATTTTTCTTCCAGCATAGTTTCTTAATAGTTAAATTAGTTCTTCGTTTCGTTGCTGAACACTTGCCACAATTCGACATTCTAGGTATGCACATTTTCTCAATGTTCAATGGCTTACAACAATGTTAACTGTTTACATTGACACAAAACCAAACTATATTATTTGTGTAAACTCTCTTGATCATTTCTATGGGATAGTTTAAAGGGTGTTCTATATCTTGGCATTATCATTTTGCCTCTTTTATTATCTAGCAACTTTCTGACGGATCTATGTAGTCTTCTCTAGCGGTAATATTGAATCGATTTGGTAACACTGCTTTGACGTCACTTCCCGTCTCCACCATGACGTCAGAACCGATTCTCGTAAGTACCGTGACTTTCCCTCTCTTATTAAACGATGACTAATAATTTCATGTGGGGTAGCAACAGGCAGACATATGGTGCATAAACGAATTCAACATTTCCTTGAATAAATACTACATAGAGATGCCTAAAATTATGCGGGATGTTTACTTTTCTATGTTTTACTCCGAGGGTGAAGAATCGTACGCCTGGTAAGGGAGGGCAGGTGGTGGTTGTTTTGGTGTTGAGCAAGGCCATCAGCTGAGACGCCCCAGGTGACGATGACAAACCCTCTACACCACAGACATTAGCCAACTCTAGGTATTGTTGTAGCCATAACGATAATGCATTAGCAGGGATGCGGGTAATTTAGCTCTGACCACATATGAAAGCTAAGTAATCTAAACTTAGATTCGCCATAGAAGCACTTAGGTTTATAGTAATAATATAAACAATTAAGTAGGTAAAGAATATAATTTAAAAAACCATCGGAATTTGAAGCAGAATAAATTAGCCAGTATATTTTATATATTTGGCACAGCTATCGATTGGCTTTGGGTAAGTGGTTGTCTACTCTTTATTAGAGGGCCAACAATGAGGATAATGTGAACAGAGTCCCCCTAAACATCATTGTTCACTGGGCCACAACTTGTTCAGAAACACGCATGCAAACATATCCACCTGGGTTCATTATTATTATTTTTATTATATATATATATAAAATGTATGCCTGGTGTACAGTTCTCAGCATATACAGTATAAGGTCTACATCAATTCGAATCTTTGAACCTATAAAGCCAAGTTCTGAGGCATCTGGACTATAATAGTGGTTTGTATTGTCTCCTTTACATTCGATACTGATTCAAATGGGTGTGTCGTAATTTATGCTCTTGACTGTACTGTACGTTATATATCAACACTTTATCATGGCTCCCGAAGAGACTGGAGTTTTCGCAGAGAGGCTCCAGTCCTGACGTTATTCTTGACTTACAGTGTGCTGGCTTAATAATCCAATAGGGTTGATAGCCTCTGAAGTCCTATTAAAAGGTTCCCCAAGATTCAGTTTGCAGTACGATCGCGCTACAGAGTCATGACCCAGCTGTCGATACGTTTGGCTTGCTCTGTGCTGTATTAATGTCTGTCAGATGTTGAATAGGGTGGATAAGTGTAGGAACATGTTAGTATATTTCACTCGATATGAAGAAATGAAGCTTAGATATTGCTGATATCAATTATTGATCAAAACATACTTGGTGCCGAAACATCACTTATTAGCGCGACTGTACATGTTTCAAATCTTTTAAAGATGCTCTGAAGATATTGGAGGCAACTGTATGAGACCGAATAGACCATAATTCGACCTTCTGAGAGGAAATTGTTCTGACTGCTACAAATGATTGCTCAAGTGTCGTTCTTCAAGGTGAGGCTAGGCTGAGCTCCCTCCCTTCTGATTTCAGGGAGTATACTGTATAGTGCTTGGTTTTTGGTCTATATATATTTATTGATTTATTTATTGTTTATTTTCCTTGCTAGACCACCATCAAGTTTCAAATTACATTGTACATTTTTCGGTAGAAAAAAATACGCCCATTTATATTTCAATCTAGCTGCTCCAAGACAATATTTAACAATTTAGGCAGAATCTGCAGTGGTTAGAGAGTCTATTTAGGTAGTCAATTCCAAGAGGACCTTCCTGAGCTGAAAAAAAGTCATCTGGCAGAAGCATTATGTATATAAAGAAAACCGTCGTCTTCTAGCAGGGGTTAAGAATGAGGTTACGAGAGCCGAATGAAACTATGAATGGAGCACAATTGTATTCTCGGCAACAGAAAACGAGTCTTAACAAGGGAGCACAATTGTATTCTCGGCAACAGAAAGCGAGTCATAGTAGTAGTGAGAGCTAAGCATGAATGGACGCGAGGGGATCAGATTAATTTCGTCCCAGTCTTTTTGTCACCACTCGAACTATTTATTTTGTACTTAGAAGTCGGTATATGCTGTAGCCGGTGTCACGTGACCTGTGTTTTGCGGCTGATTTGCAACGATATACTAACTCTTTCGAGATCCAATAGGCCTTTCTTTTCTGTTTTCTGGCTTTTATTAGATGAGTGTATTCACATTAGGAAGGGTATGTGGAAGTCAGAGGGTTAATTCAGATAGTCTTTAGCCTTATAATTCCCACAGATCCTTCCTAAACTGTATGCCATCTTCTAATGATAGCCAGAATAAACTGTCAAAATGCGTCATAATCTTCAATGGACTAATCATTATTCATCTTATTATAGGTAGCATTCGACGATTTAAGCAGCCCAGTGTGCGAAACGACCGAGGAGATGCAGTGTATTTGAAGGTGCCGCGGCCTTGACAAGCTGGAGTGGATTTAGATTGGATATTGTTAACCCTTTGAGTACAAGCGACGTGTATTATAATTTAACCCTTTCAGTACCAGCGACGTGTATTATAATTTAACCCTTTCAGTACCAGCGACGTGTATTATAATTTAACCCTTTCAGTACCAGCGACGTGTATTATAATTTAACCCTTTCAGTACCAGCGACGTGTATTATAATTTAACCCTTTGAGTACCACCGACGTGTATTATAATTTAACCCTTTGAGTACCAGCAACGTGTATTATAATTTAACCCTTTCAGTACCAGCGACGTGTATTATAATTTAACCCTCTCAGTACCAGCGACGTGTATTATAATTTAACCCTTTCAGTACCAGCGACGTGTATTATAATTTAACCCTTTGAGTACCAGCGACGTGTATTATAATTTAACCCTTTGAGTACCAGCGACGTGTATTATAATTTAACCCTTTCAGTACCAGCGACGTGTATTATAATTTAACCCTTTCAGTACCAGCGACGTGTATTATATTTTATTCCAGCTATATTTAGACGATTTAGATATTTTTCTGACCTCTGACCGTTTCGGTGAGGTAAGTCCTAATGGTGTTTTTTAAGCTGGGCTTATAATTAGGGTTGGGTGTGACAGGGATCTGCCTTGTGTAGGCCAATCGGCTTTCTGCAGATTCCCATTTTCTTATGTTCTTATGATATGCAGTTGAAGAGGGATCTGTGGTAGCTAAAAGGGTTGCTCGAGATAGTTTGAAGCCTTATTGTTGTTAGAGCTCCTTCCTAAGCTGAATAAAATTATCTAATCATTGCCAGAATGTAATTAAAAGGATGTCACCGGTACTGAACGGGTTAAGAGCGGCGCGGGGAGAGAGAGAAGTTGTCATTGATAGAAGGGGAAGGGGTTGGAGTGGGGGGGGAGGGGGAATTTTCGGTAACAATAATCCAAATCCTGTAGCACTTGGTTTTGAGCTGTTGGTGATTTAAGCTTGGCAAAAAGCTACTGCTAGTATTCTCACAACAAAAATTCACACACCACATACACAAAAAAACGTTGCAAAGCACTGGAGGCCTCCGTCGAACGCTGCCAATCATCCACCCACTACAAACCCTTATCATTCCTATAGTCTATCCGCTGTAAGTAGGCGAGAAATCATTACCTCTAACCTCTGTAACTAAAAACCGACTAGAATAATCGAGCTAATATGTCTACCATTTGGGAGGAGTCCGTCAAGGAATTGGTGTGGAAATTTACAGCCAATTTGCTCTAGCCCTTTTCTAGTTACAGAGGATAGAGGTCATGATTTATCGCCTACTTACAGCGAATAGATTAGTCTCTGTCCCCTCTGACAACTATACGGCTGATCCAGTCCAACAAACAGAAAAAAACAGAACAACAACAAGGAGAGTGAAACGAGTTGTAATAAGCCTCTCGTCGGTTTCCGACGAGAGGCAATAATATGCGAAACGATTTGATATTATCCTGGTATGTTTCGAATAGTAACGGACAGTAAAAATAAATAGGCACAAATTGAAGGCTTCGAACATCCTGAATAATGAATCTGAATCATTCGAACCATGGCAGGGTCACAGTAGTTATTGTAGTGTTTTTCTTGCATCTGAGGTTACGTTATAGAATATAATGCACTCCCGATGGTTTAATCACTTGAAAGCGTGACAAATTATTATTGAAAATACTAGTTTTAATGTGATATTGTTTTGAGTTGAAGCAGTACGGGTGTTCAGTGTCTTTCCTTCATTATTGGCATATGGAAATCGAAACCTCGACACGATAGTTCGAACTTTTTTTAATATCGACCGCAACTAGTACCTTTCTCTCGGTGGAAGCAGAAGGACGTGTTGGACGGGTGGTAGTGATCCAAGTGTAATTATAATCTCAAACCCTGAAGTTGTAGAGAGGAACGTACGGAGGATTGACGGTAAGCTGTTCGTTCTGTTTAACCTTGTCATCACCTAAATTAATGATGTTATTCTTGTTATCGCCAAACTGTTTCAATTGTCTCGCTAAACTATCTATTTCAGCTAGGGAAGGATGTCTCACAGTTAAATTAGCATTGATAAACATATAGTGAAATGATTTGTGGCGTGTAAGTGCGGTCGACAAGTGATTACCAATAATTGTCATGACACTATAAATGCCGCTGATGTACAATAACAAAGATATCGTGTGTTCAAACAGGCACTTAGGCAACTAGGGAATTATTTATGTTCGTCCTTACAGCAACTATACAATCCATCCGCCTGGAAACTTGCACACACACGTACACGAGAACACACACATACAGTCACACGCACACACATAGTATGGTCACACATATAATATAGTCGCATATATATACACACACATACATACAGTATTACACCTCTCTCTCTCCCTCCCTTCCTCCCTCCCTCGCTACTCTCCCTTCCTCCCTATTCCCCCTACCCTCCCTTCCTCTCTCTCTCTCTCTCTCTCTCTCTCTCTCTCTCTCTCTCACCACACCGGCGCCAGAGTGTCGCCTTGTTACCCATTTTCTTAACATAATATTCCCAGCAACTGGTGATTCACGGGATGTGGTTTGGGTATTTCATATTTAAAGTGAGTGATGGGTGTGGTTGAGTACTAGATAGGCTGGTAGTTGTAAATGTATAGATAGGGGAATTCTTTACTTATCCGGCTGCTCCCTCCCTTCTCAACCTCCCTTCCTTCCACCACCCCTCCCTCTCTCCCTTCCCCTCCCCCTCTTTCCTCCTTCCCTCCCCCTCCCGCAACCCCTTGAGACCCATGTTTTTTTTTCTTTCAGAGAACTGAGTTTTAAACATAGACTAAAGAAAATAGATACAGGATAGGTTGAATCACTCCCCGTGACTTATTGTAATCATCAGTATATGGGGCCAGTCAGCCACAAATACATCGCTTTCAGTCTCTCTCTCTCTCTCTCTCTCTCTCTCTCTCTCTCTCTCTCTCTCTCTCTCTCTCTCTCTCCCGCGCTTTCACGGACAATAATTAAAATCTATGGGTTTCAGAGGCCGTGTTACATCGTTTTTCGGGAATAACTTATTAACAAACAGTTGGATCAGTATGATAGTTTTGCCACTTGTTTCACACCGTGCCCCAATTTTTTTTAATATTGTGCATTACCAAAAGTGGATAATTAAGCCACTTGTCCCTGTGTCATGAGGTTAAAGTCACACCTGAATGACTACGAAACGGACAAGGCTACCGTGGTGTACAGTACTGTACCTGTGGGAACCACCAAACCATTATTGCTCCTCCATCAAACACGGTAGTTATTAGCCCCCACCCAACCCTATTATCGTCTTTATATTCAAGTTATGTCTCTATTAAATATAAATATAGAAAGATACATATTTTGTATATATTTATATTTGATAGTGACCGCTAACTTGCATATAAAGACGATAATAGGGTTGGGTGGTGGATGGTAACTACCGTGTTTGATGGACGAGCAATAATACGGCATGCAAGAAGGAATTAGTATCTAGGCTCGGGCAGTAAATCAGAACACATGAAGGAAAATTGACACTTCCTACCCTATGAGTCAGTTAGCTGGCATGTGTGACGTCATAGGGGGGGATTCCTGCAACGTTCCCACCCAGCTTACTAAACAGGTTATAAATATTAGCACTCGACATATGGCAACCCGCACGTCTCGGTTGCCAGGTGTTCCGTTTGTAAATTCTGGGTAGAGCCTGACTCGGTGTGGATTATGCATTGTAAACAGTGTGTTTATATGAAGCTATTCACCGTATTTTTGATTAGCAACCGGTAAAATAATTTAGGTGAGGTGTGGAGGCATATGTTACGATGGGAGGTACTTTTTAATCATTATTGACGATAATTTAGTTTTATAACTAAAACTTCCATGTAGACCTACGCGTCCCTGATTTGTTTTTCTATGTGCGAGAGGGAGACAAAAGACAGAACTGCCTGTAGCGAGTGCCTCCCCAATAGTTGAAAAGTGACAGGGCCAAAATAAAGGGACTTTCAAGCCAAAATGCCTGGACACACTGAGTTTGAAGCAATTTAAGTCATAGGAGGAGGGAAAGACTGATTCTGGGAGAGAGTTCCAGAGCTCAGCTGTTGAATAGAAGAAAGACAGAGCAACGTTTCACTCTTGTGTTGGAGAATTGCACAGAGTACGAGTGGGATTGTGTTGCAAATCGGGTACCACGTACCCTACCTAGAGGAGGTGGTATACACTGGGAGAACTCTGAGGAGCACTGATTATTGTAGCAGCGATGGAATAGCGAGAGAGATGCAACATTGCGGCGAAGAGAGATTACAGAGAGTTGGTGAGTGGACGAGAATAAATGATACGAAAGGCCTTCCTTTATACTTTGTCTAGGATTGTGGTGTGAGAGGATCCTCCCCACACATGTGAACAATACTCAATACAAGGACGCACTGTGCCCCTGTACAGAGCAAGTACCCCTTGAGCCAGTTGAGCACACCCAGCTTCTGGGAGGCTGCCTTAGCAAGACTGGTAATATGATCCTTCCAAGTGATAGCAGAAATAAAGAGACACCAAGAATATTGAGAGAAGATGAAAGATACAGTACATATATAGTACATCCGTGAGCGGCCTAGGGCACCGTAATTTCCATAGTAAGCATATTAAAAGAGGCAAAGCTGTACTCAACGCCATCTTTATTTGTATATATATATATATATATATATATATATATATATATATATATAACGTTGATTCTCTGACAGTGCAACTTTCTTTGAGGCCAGCTGCACATTCGTTACGGTGGGGGTTTAAGGTTTATGATCCTGTAGGTGTGTGAGTGTGTGTGAGGGCTGGCTGTTAACCGCTATAACAGTACTCGTAGTAAAACCCCTTCCCGCAGAACTACTCATATGTGACGCATATTACTACTACACCAGAGAGAGAGAGAGTGAACAAAATGAGCAATGTTGTTGTTGTTGTTCCCCAGGCTGTCTGGCCGAACAGCCCCAAGGTCTCGAGCAAGGCCATGGCCACAAACGAGCGCCCCCACAAAATCCTCACTGCTTACCACCAACAAAGGCCGGGTGACCGAAGCCACTCCAAGGCAGGGAGCTGAGAAAGGTGCGGAAACGCCCGGGAAACCAAAGCCCCACCCAAGGCCCTGTGCCCCTCAGCAATTATGAAGGGAAAGTTGAGGGGTAAGGGAAAAATGTGATGCTTTGGCTCCCAATCTGCCAACTTCTAGGTTGGCAGTAGGGAGGTCAATCCACGGAAAAGACGCCGCCACTTGAGATCTAGAAAATATATAAGTAAAAGGAACAGTCAGAGTAAGCTATGGGTATGGCAGAGATCGCTCAGTTCTCACTCGGATAGACCAGCCCATCACCACATGACTAGAACCCAATCCTCTCAGCATCAGCTAGGAAAGGCCCTAGAAAGCCGCCTTTGGCGGGGGGATAGCTCCCCTATTTCAACTCCTTTCGGGGTTGGGCACCCGCCATTCGGGGTTGGGCACCCGCCATGAGCAATGTATAAGTGAGTAGTTACATGGTAAAACCATGTTTTGGACTATTAAAACAGTTATATAACCCGTATGGACATTATTGTGTTTTTATCGTATAGTGCAGCCACCATGATCATACAGTACTATTGTATTAAAATAACTTCCTCAGTAATGTTGATATCGCAAACAATATTAATAATTTCGAACATACAAAGAAAATAATGGGAGATGAAAAGTGGAGGAATGAGGAACAATAACAAGTGACAGAAAACGGTGACTTTAATAAAGACGCCAACTAAAGTAATAGAGAACCGCATGTTTATGAGGTAAAGAGATGGCGGTTACATTGTCCGTTATATTTAATGTCGGGCCTTGAAGTCAGAGATAGAGAGAGAGAGAGAGAAATAAATGTACACATTAATTTTGAAAGGGGTCTATGGGGTGTTGTTGAAAGCTTGGTTGAGGTCTAGTGAGGAAACTAAAAGAAAATCTAGTTAATCTTACTATCTACTCAGGCCCATTCCCCATTGTATTTTATTTGTATTATATATACCGGTATATCTATATATTTTCTAATACATAAATATATAGGTCAAAATGAAAGCACTACCCCCTTAAGTTAGTGAAAGAGGCCGGACAATGCGACAATGAGGAAGGAATGTACTAAGGAGAAAGCATGAGGAAGTAGGAAGTGATTTATAAGGGAGTTAACCTCATCTGTACCGTCGATATTCCTTTTTATTTTATTCTGGCTACTATTAATCGATTTATAAGGGAGTTAACCTCATCTGTACCGTCGACATTCCTTTTTATTTTATTCTGGCTACTATTAATCGATTTATAAGGGAGTTAACCTCATCTGTACCGTCGACATTCCTTTTTATTTTATTCTGGCTACTATTAATCGATTTTATTCACTAAAGTGAGACTCGTCCGCCGCGGTTTGACGACTGTACCCCCTGAAACTCCGTTTTCTGTAAACCTATTTTCTTACGACACACGATCTCAAGGTGTTTTACGGTCCCCCGCAGTACTTTCTAGTGATTTTATGTCTTCTACATAATTATTTAGAGTAGCGAGTTATTTAGGTTAGGTTGTTAGGTTAGGTTAATGACAATATAGTCATCAGAGGAGGTGGGTATACAGTAGTATAACTAGATTTAGCAAGCCAGCAGTGTGAGTCAAGAAAGGCGATATAAGGTATACTGTCTTGTGTAGGGTATTCACAGGATGTTATTGGCTGTGGCGTACATATTATACATCACATCGTCCTCAAGGCTAACAGATTCACGATAACACACCCGACAGCCACGAATATTGAATGTACAGTCGCTCATAAAAGTTGCTATCTCCCATATTTTTTTGTTTCTATACAATTATAACTATGGATTTATTTTTGGGTGGAGCATAGTTTTCATAATTACTTTTTTCTATGCAATTATGGGGAGCTGGGTTTATTTTGGGGTGGAACATATTTTACATAAAACAAAATCTAGGCAGTTAGGAGTATCTAGATTCATTTTGGAGCGGAGCATATTTTTTTATAAGTATTTTTTGTTAAGGGGAGATCTCCACTCGAGGGATTTTTTTTCTTGACCCCTTTCTCCCTCATGTTTAGCCCCATTGCTTTTGATATTATAAAACGTTCGCCCCATTAATTTAGCGATTTTAAGAACTTTCACCCCATATTAAGACCTTTCGTGCCATTCAGGTGTCGATTTTATCCTGGCGAGCGATAGCGAGCCTGTAATTTAAGAGGAACCGGCCTATGGCCGGGACATTTTTCTACCGAAAAATGTACACATTTATCTTGAAAGGGATATTGTATCATTTTAAGCTTGATGGAGGTCTAGGGAACAAAGTAAATACCTCCCCTTAATGCAATTATGAGTATCTTGATTTATTTTTGGGTGAATCATACTTTTCATAATAAGTATCATAGTTTTGTTGTGCCATTTAGGTGTCTATTTTTTCCTGGCAAGCGATAGCGAGCCTTTCACACTCGGTTTAACCTCTTCATACATTCACAAAATTTTACAAATTTGCTTCATGTTACTGCCGGATGATTTTACCCAGCCTAGAATTTACCTCTGAATTAAAATGGCTACTTCAGTTCAATTTCTGTAAAGTTTTATCCCTCAATACCTTCACCTGACCTGACCTTCCTGACCTGACAACAAAAAGATGAAGGGGAGGGGGGAACCTGCTTTTTCTTGTTTATCTTTCTCTCCTTTTCTGGTTTGTATCCATTCGGCCCCATTCAGCCAACTGTTTTAAGACGTTCATCCCCATCCAGGTGTCGATTTCTTCCTGGCGAGCGAAAGCGAGCCAGCATTGTATGGAGAAATCCGGCATCGCCTGAGACATTTTTCTATCAAATAATGTACAAATTTAGCTTGCTGTAAAACAAAAAAATATATATATATATATATATATATATATATGCTTGCTCGCTACCGCTCGCCAGGAAAATATTGATACCTGGATGAGGGTACACGTCTTAAAACAGTAGGCTGAATGGGGCCGATTGGATACAAGCCAAAGAGAGAGGGAGAGAAAGAGAACAAAAAGCGAGGTGGGCCCCTTAATAGATAATATTATGATCTTTGTTTTTATAGCAGCCGATCTCAGTGGGTGGAGGGTCAGGCTTCCTTATAGGCTCCCGCGGGGACGCCACCTGATAACAGCTTCAAGTCAAAACGGCAACACTCCGAAACGTCCTCATTCCGTGTGTGTGTGCGTGTGTGTGTGTGTGAAGATGTGCGTGTGTATAGGCATGGCGTGTGTATGTGTCGGTATATGTATGAGTGCGTTAGTGTGAAGGCTTTGGTGTATATGTATGTGGGTGCGCGGCCCTCAGGCATCTAGTACAGTATTCCCTGCAGATACCCTCGTTTTCTATAATAGATTACTACCCCACCCCCCTTAATACTCCCAACTTCATTATTATACTTGTTTACCATTGTGTAATTCGCCCATTAACCCCTTTTGTACCGGCGACGTCCTTTCAACTTTATCCAGGCTACATTTAGACGAGTTTGTGCCGCTTAAGAAGCATCTGTGGCTGTGTAAAAGGGTTAAGTGAGATAGTTCGATGCCTGTTAATTGCTGGAAGCCCTTTTAAAACTGATTAAAATCGTCAATTAATAGCCAGAATAAAGTTAAGAAGACGTCGCCGGTACAGAAGGGGTTAAAATAATCAAATCAAATCACTGTATTCCCCTTTTTATCAGACTTAGATATTGTATTCCATCAAACTGGTTCATTTCAGCTCAGGAAAATCTATAGTTCAATCGGGGGTATTAAGTGTTGTCATAGATTCCAGTGGTTTTCGCTCAACAAGTGTTATTGGTATCTTCATAGTTACTGGGAAAAGTGCTTATCCCTCAGAGTATCAGTCAGTGTCCGAAACTTTGTGAAACATCTGACAACACTTATTAACCCCAACTGTGCCTATGGAAATAGGTAATGTTGGTAAAATGGTCAATTGTTTATCATCTTTAGGGATACGATGGTGATTGTATATATATTGCAATATGGCTAACATTAGACGTTTTTATCGGCTTGTGAGGGATATACATACATACATACATAAAATTTTAAGACTGAGTGTTCCACACATAAGTGCAGTTTCAGTCTCTTGTCCTAATGGCGGCGTTCCAGGCAACCCTGTTAAGGGCTGCTTCACTTGTCAAGTTCTTGGATTTGAGATCGGCGCGTATAGTCCGATCCCAGGTCTTCCTCGGTCCACCCCTTGGTGCAGCTCCCTCCACAATCACAGACCTGCATTTTTTCACCCAATTTTGTTCATCCATTCTCTCCACATGTCCATACCATCCCAGTCTACTTGTACGCATCACCTCGCTAATACTCTTTATACCTAAACGTCTCCTCAGCTCAACATTTGTTATTCTATCCTGTAGCCTGGCCCCACACATCTAGGGATCGAATGAAGCACAGACTTATTAATCAACCCTTTAACTCTAACAGATCCTTCCTAACCCAAATAAAATCGTATTCTGTCAACCTGGATAATTTATATAGAGTCATACTAGTGAGAGGGTTATTAATTACCCAGCAAGTAGAATATCCTTAAGGGGAGATTTCCACTTGAGGGATTTTTTTCTTTACCCCTTTCTCCCTCATGTTTAGCCCCATTGATTTTCTAATTTTAAGACGTTCTCCCCATTATTTTGACGATTGTAAGACCCTTCGACCCATTTCTGTCAATTTTAAGACCTTTCGTGCCATTTAGGTGTCGATTTTATCCTGGCGAGCGATAGCGAGCCTGTAATATAAGAGGAACCGGCTTTCAGCCGGAACATTTTTCTACCGAAAAATGTACAAATTTATCTTGAAAGGGGCTCAAAGGGGTGTAATCTTAAGCTTGATGGATATCTAGAGACCAAACTAAAAACCTCCCCCTAATTGAACTGCAAGGTGTGCGCGCTCGTTATGTTCCAAATCTCAACCAGACCTACGTTTTCTATTGCCTTCATATTCTACCATTCAACATAATGACGTCTGGAAGTATTATTATTATTATTATTATTATTATTATTATTATTATTATTATTATTATTATTATTATTATTATTATTCCAGTTGAGGAGTCCAGATGACGAGCCCGATGAGTACTGCAACGGCTTGGTATCGTTTTGTCCCCCCCTGGCTTGGTACGGATTTGGATTCTCGGATCCTCATAGTCACTGTCTCGGCATCCCAACTCATCACCTCGGACTACACTCACACTCACGTCACCTACTGAGCTTTTTACTCGCAAGGTACTGTGCCCCCTTATGTATTTAAATTAGGGTTACTCATGCATTGGGTGGTTTACATGAAGCATCGGGGGGTTAGTGGTAATGTACAAAACTAGGTAAGTAGCAGAATTAAACCACCATACTTACTGTGTGTGTGTGTGTAAGTAAGTACTCAATAATATGTTGTGTGTGTATGTTGCATGTGTGTGTTGCATGTGTGTGTGTATGTATGTTGTATGTGTGTGTGTGTGCGTATGTATGTTGCATGTGTGTGTGTGTGTATGTATGTATGTTGTATGTGTGTGTGTGTGTGTGTATGTATGTGTGTGTTCGTGTATTACTACCTTGTTAGTGAGAGTCATGCTGGCACCTTGGCCTTGTTACATCATACACTCACTGACGCACACACATACATACATGCACACATAAATACATACATGCATACATACATTTATAGGCCTACACACAGATACACACACTGACTCATAGACACTCGCACTCACACATTCACACTCATTCACATCCACACACATAGCCACATAATTATACAATCACGATAATTTAACATGACACACACACACACACACAACACATACACACACATACACACACACACATACACACATTGGTCTGGTAGCTTATGAGGTCAGAATTTAGAATATTTCGGTCACCTAAATTCGCCAATCAACAGTCTAGTTTCCGATACCAGTACAAAATATTCCAGAAATGTTGCCAGAAAAATATTGATCATCGAATGTTGACTATAAAAGCTCTCGTGTGATACCGGCTTTACGCAAGTCTGTGACAGTTAATAAATTGAATGTCACTATACTCTGTTTCTTTTCAACTGACGGTAAATTGCAAAGTTCCCATTAAGATTCCTCAGATATTGTTAAGATCTCGTAGTGAAATAGGCTGCTAATTTTATAAACTTGGTATTGTCATGATGCAGAGACGTAGTAGTTTCGTATTTCTCCATTAACCCCTTCTGTACCGGCGACGTCTTTTTACTTTTATTCTTGCTACTATTAGACGAGTTAGTTTAGTTTAGAAAGGACCTTCAGTAATTAACAGGCTTCGAGCTAACCCACGTGTCCCTTGTTTACTACCATAGAGCCTTCTTAACCCTTTCACGCACATATGACGCAGAGGTTGCCAGATTAGCAATAAGAAATAGAGTTCTCTCACTCATATAATTACCTCTCCAAAATTAGTTTTCTGCCCACAGCTAACTCAAAGACAACTGCAGAGGTTGAAGTAACTAAACTAAAGGTTTATAAATACCCCTGATGGTAACAAAGGCTTTAAAGCATCCCTAATAGGCTCAAAATCGCGTCATATGTCGGAGAGTGTTAAACTGCACAAAAGCATGTCAATATTGCTAGAATACAAATAAAAAGACGTTGCCGGTACAGAAAGGGTTAAGTATCGAGCTGCTAAGGGATTGAATTTACCGTCAGATGAAATTACACCGACTCTAAGTATATGACTCACGTACAGTATATAACCCTTACTCACGTTTCACTCATCCACTCATCCACTCAATTCTAAACTCACACAATTGCTAGGCATTTCTGGTAAAATCTCCGAAGCTCGAGCATTCATACCTACGCTTGCTTGTGTGGTTGTTCTACCATTTATAAACATTCTCACGCATTAATTTCATCATTAACCCGCTCAGTACCGGGGACGTCCTTTTTTATCACATTCTGGCAACTGTTAGACGATTTTATTCAGCTTAGGAAGGACCTCTAGCAAAAATATGACTTCAAACTATCTCAACCAAGCCTTTTAACTACCGCAGATCCTTCCCGAGCTGCATACTATCGTCTAAATATAGCTAGAATATAATATAACCCACGTCGCTGGTACTGAAAGGGTTAAATGTATGCATAATAAACATACACACAAAACTTCACTTCCCCAAACAGTACACATTCACATAAACGTACATTCACCTCTTCATTCATGCATTCCAATGACTGTAGGTATCGCTCTCATAACAAAAAGTCTGTAATAATAATTAAATTGTTATATTTTTTCCACCAACCAACTTCACTTCTAAACTCAATTAATGAAATCAACAAATACATGGGGCACTCCAAGGACTCGAACCTAGGATACTCACATCGAAACTGAATAAATAAATAGATAACTGAATAAATAGATAACTGAATAAATAGATAACTGAATAAACACAAAACCGAACCACTTACAAATTTACACCAATCCCCGACAATAAAAATTACACCAATCCCCGACAATAAAAATTACACCAATCCCCGACAATAAAAATTACACCAATCCCCGCCAATAAAAATTACACCAATCCCCGACAATAAAAATTACACCAA
>CM064577.1:14809476-14859476 GCA_032716605.1 Paralithodes platypus | reverse complement strand
CCACAGATTTACCGACCCATTGATTGACTGGTTGCATGACTGACTGGTTGCATGACTGACTGGTTGCATGACTGGCTAGCTGACTGACCCACTGACTAACTGATTGCATGACTGACTGGTTGCATGACTGACCCACTGACTAACTGATTGCATGACTAACTGGTTGCATGACTGGCTGGCTGACTGACTGGTTGTATGACTGGCTGGTTGACTGACCCACCGACTAACTGATTGCATGACCGGCTCGTTGACTGACTGACTGGTTGCATGACTAACTGGTTGGCTGCCTTATCCACTGATTAACTGATTGCATGACTGGTTGGTTGACAGACTAACTGGTTACATGACTCGCTGGTTGCATGCCTGGCTGGCCGACTAACTGACTGAATGGTTGCATGACTGACTGAGTGACTGACCCACTGACTAACTGATTGCATGACCGGCTGGTTGTATGACTGGCTGGTTGACTAACTGGCTGGTTGACTAACTGACTGAATGGTTGCATGACTGACTGGCTGACTAACTGACTGATTGACTGACTGACTGGTTGCATGACTGGCTGACTGACTGACCCACTGACTGACTGATTGCATGACTGGCTGATTAACGGACCCACTGACTGACTGGTTTGATAATTAACTAATCCACTGACTGCCTGCATGATTGGTTAGATGTCTGTTTGGCTAACTGGCTGATTGGTTATGTAACTGACGAACTGGTGGCTGATTGGTTGAATGACTGGTAGACTGATTAATGGTTACATCACTGACTGACTGCTTGAATGACTGACTGGTTGCATGACAAAGACTGTCAAGGTCAGGGTGATCAGTTTACTTAAGGGGAGGTTTTTAGTGTGTTTCCTAAACTTCCATCAAACTTGAAATTACACCCCCTTGAGTCCCTTTCAAGATAAATTTGTACATTTTTCGGTAGAAAAATGTCCCGGCCGAAGGCCGGTTCCTCTTAAATTACAGGCTCGCTATCGCTCGCCAGGATAAAATCGACACCTGAATGGCACACAAGGTCTTAATATGGGGTGAAAGTTCTTAAAATCGCTAAACTAATGGGGCGAACGCTTTATAATATCAAAAGCAATGGGGCTAAACATGAGGGAGAAAGGGGTCAAGAAAAAAATCCCTCAAGTGGAGATCTCCCCTTAAGGAGGGGTCACCTGCGTATTTCAGTTTACTAAATAGTTTACTTAATAGACACCGACAAGACCTTCGGATTACGCAGCCGAATGCAGTATATGCAATGAATTATATAATATAGATAGTATATAGATAGTATTAGATAGTATATAGATAGTATTAGATAGTATATAGATAGTATTAGATAGTATATAGATAGTATTAGATAGTATTTACTTATATATGACGTGCATGAATAAAATGCCGTAATTTATCGACAAAGAACGAAGCTACCGAGGTCGTAAAAGTTGGTACATGAACACAAAGAAGTAGGCAACATTTGTCTAGTTTTGAGTAAGCATTAACACAAGAGGAAATACCTTAGATTTTCATATAATATTTCCAGTTGTTTCTTTACAAAACATGAAATTGTATTTTTTTCAAAGGAATAACTTAATTTGTATACATACAATTCATATATATATATATATATATACTGTATATATATATAATGTGTGTGTGTGTGTGTGTGTGTGTGTATATATATACACAGTATATATAAACTTATTAGCAAACATACTGACTGAACCAGCATGCAAATAGTTTAGTTGACCTTGATTGAGGAGTGACCACAATGACTAATGTTTCCTTGGTTCCAAGGACACAACATCTCGGCAAGAAGGCATATTTTGTGCTTCAGGAATGAGATGAGAAGGAAACTAGAGAATAGATGAAGGTCGAACAAAGAATGAATAATAGATAGCTAGATACAACCTCCCCCCCCCCCCTACATATATATATATATATATATATATATATATATATATATATATATATATATATATATATATATATATATATATATATATAGAGAGAGAGAGAGAGAGAAAGAGAGAGATTATACATTTTACACGCCATGTAGAAGAAGAATTTTATAGCTCTATCTTATGTATGCCAATGCAGCACTAACATCATTAGCTAGAAGTACACAGTAATGATTTTAGGGCATACAGGACTGTAAGGAAAATTATTTAAGGGGGTAGTGCATGGTTTTGGGTCTATACAGTTATTATGCAGCTTAGGAAGGTGCTGTGGTAGTTGTTGTTGTTGTTCCCCAAGCTGCCTGGCCGAACAGCCCTAAGGCCCCGAGCAAGGCCAAGGCCATAACCGAGCGCCCCCACAAAACCCTCCCCGCCTACCACAATAAAGCCTGGGTGACCGAAGCCGCTCCATGGCGTTGAGCCGAGGAGGATGCGGAAACGCCCAGGAAACCAAAGCCCCACCCAGGGCCCTGTGCCCCTCGGCAATTATGAAGAGAAAGTTGAGGTGCAAAGGAAAAATGTGACGCTTTGGCTTCCAATCTTGGTAGATTGGGAGGTCAATCCACGGAAAAGACGCAGTCACTTGAGATCTAGGAAATATATAAGTAAAAGGAACAGTCCGAGTAAGCTATGGGTATGGCAGAGATCGCTCACTTCTCACTCTGATAGACCAGCCCATCACCATGATAGACCAGCCCATCACCATGATAGACCAGCCCATCACCATCACTATCTGTGATAGTTAAAAGGGTTGGTTGAGATATAATATTGCTAGAGGTCCTTCCTAAGCTGAATTAAATCTTCTAATCTTTGTCAGAATATGATGAAAAGGACGTCCCTGGTACTGAACGGGTTAATTAAGCACAAGTGGTAATTACGACTGTTGTGCAATTGGCCTAGCATAATACACCGGGGTTTTACTCTGAAAAAGAAAACAAAAACACATTAAAAACAAAACAAATTAAATGAACAAATAACACATTCAAATACAAGTTATCGTGTGAATCCACGAGTTTCCCGACACCCTGGGAGGTAGTGCTTTCCTAAACTTATCAATGTAACCTGTTTCCTGGATATCGGTTGTAATGGAAACCAAATTACAAATGGATAGTCCAATTGCCATTAACACTATTTCAATTAACTAGGTAACACCCTCTTGGTAAAATGGGGTTTGGCCGATATTGAGTGACAATTGGCTAACGGAAATATAACCAACATTATATAAGGATATTTTCAGTAAGAAGTATCATTATGTTGCAAAAGCAATAGGAAACCTAGAGAGGAAGTGACAGGGTATTGTGGCAGGAAATGGCAGTCTGTCATGCGATACCGAATGATGCTAGGCGTGGGTGTTTGGTTGAGATGGGTGAGTGATGTGAGAATTTATAACACTTGATGTTTGGTTTTCTGGCCCCCTTTCTCCCTCATGCTTAGCCCCCTTAGTTTTCAGATTTTAAGACGTTCGGCCCACTAGCTTGGCGATCTTAAGACCTTTCACCCCATTTCTTTGTCAATATTAAAACTTTAGATGTCGTTTTTTTCATGGCAAGGGATAGCGAGTCTGTAATATAGTAGTAACCGGCCTTCAGTCGGGACACTTGCTATTGAAAAATGTACAAATTTATCTTGATGAAGGTGGGGGGGGGGGGTCTTAGGGGTGTTTTTACAGGCTTGATGGAGGTCTAGGGAGGAAACTAGACATATAATAGGAATATAAATAGGCTAAGCAAATATTCATGCCCATCCCTCCTTAATTAATTATGATCCAAGAGGATTGAGAGTGATTTCAAACTTACTAAATGATGTGAGAATGTAATAGGTGGTGTCAACCTTCTCGCTTATATATAATCAGAGCTACAATTAGCTTTCACCTATCACGGTGCATGAGATTGGTAGCCCATAATTTCAAGGACTGACAACCTGTTTTCGCATCACAACATTTTTACAAAAGATTGAAATGCTTGATGATTATCATGAATGACCCAGGCATAAATATTACCTTCTGGATTTGTGTTTGTGTATGTGTGGGTGGATGGACAATTATACATTCACATTAAAGTGTTTAACACAAATATTTGATGAAAATGTATACCCTGAGATGAATCACTCTCCTCAGGTCAGGCCAGGTTAAGGTATTGAGAGATAAGCCTTTACAACGGCACCTCGTATCTACATTCTACTTTTCCTATTTTTCTGAATAGTGTAGAGAGGGGAGAAGGGGTCCTGTCGTATCAAAGGGTAACAGCATTCAACAACAACTAAACAACGCTCATATGTTAGACATTTTGGCTTTTTACTAGAGAGAACAAAACAAATGGCCATAACACACATAACATAAACACTCATCAATACAAGTAACCAACGCTCATGTGTTAAGAGATTTTTTTATTTTCAAGAGAGGGAGCGTGAGAGAGTGAGAGCCAGAGAGTGTGTTAGCAAATGGAAGGCAGGACCAGTTTTTTTAGCATGACTGAGGCCACAGAGTACAATGACGTAGCCGAAGGAACTGTATTATTATCAAGACTGTACCTAGAGGGCAATAAGTACAGTGACGTAGTACAAGGAAGGAGGAGGTACTGTACTATTACCAAGACTGTACTATTAACACAAGAGTACATTAACCCCTTCTGTTCCGCAGACGTCGTTTTCATTTTATTCTAGCTATGTTTAGACGATTTTGTGCATTTTAAGAAGGATCTGTGGCCGTGAAAGGGTTAAAGGAGATAGTTCGAAGCCTGTTTAATGCTAGAGGCCCTTTTTAAACTGAACGAAATCTTCTAACAGTAGCCAGAATAAAGTTAATAGAACGGTTCGGTAGTAAAAGGGGTAAGGGGAGATATCCACTTGAGGGACTTTTTTCTTGACCCCTTTCTCCCTCATGTCTAGCCCCATTGCTTTTGAGATTTTAAGATGTTTGCCCCGTTAGTTTGGCGATTTTAAGAACTTTCACTCCATTGTAAGACCTTTCGTGCCATTCAGGTGTCTATTTTATCCTGGCGAGCGATAGCGAGCCTGTAACTTAAGAGGAAACGGCCTTTGGCCGGGACATTTTTCTACCGAAAAATGTACAAATTAATCTTGAAAGGGACTCGAGGGGGTGTAATTTTAAGCTTGCTGGAGGTCTAGGGAACAAACTAAATACCTCCCCTTAAGGGCAATAGAGTACAGTGACGTAGAAGAAGGAAGGAAGGAGGAGGGAGGCATTCTGTAGGAACCAATTTAACACCAAGTGGACCCTGGTAGAACGACAATGGTCCGCTCAGGTTGCTTAAGGGGAGATCTCCACTTGAGGAATTTTTTTTCTTGACCCCTTTCTCCCTCGTGTCTAGCCCCATTGCTTTTGAGATTTTAAGACGTTTGCCCCATTAGTTTGGTGATTTTTAAGAATTTCCGCCCCATTCTGTCAATTTTAAGACCTTTCGTGCCATTTAAGTGTCGATTTTATCCTGGCGAGCGATAGCGAGCCTGTAATTTAAGAGTAATCGGCCTTCGGCCGGGACATTTTTCTACCGAAAAATGTAAAAATTTATCTTGAAAGCGGGTCAAGGGGGTGAAATTTTAAGATTGCTGGAGGAGTAGGAAACAAACTAGAAACCTCCCCTTAAATACCGTCATCCTTTCTTCACTCTCAACCTGCCTTCCTTCCTTGTTCACTTGCTCTTCTCCCATCCTTGTCTTCCTCTATTTTCATCTTTTTTTTTCCATCCATTTTTACCTTTTGTCTCCCTCATTTACATAGAAAAAATATATTCTTTTTTCACCTCCAACCTTCCATAATTCCTTCTTGTTCTTCTGCTCTTATTTCATCCCTTTCTTCCTCTTTTCTCCTCCATCCTTTATTCCCTCCCATCCTTCCTTTCTTTATCCGTCTGCCCCACTTCCATCCTTCGTGTCTTCATTTCTTTCTTTTTTGTCCTTCCGTCCTTTGATGGCGGTTATCAAGTTAATGAAGGAGGGCATCTGGGTGTTAGCGTATGCAAATTAGCTGCAAGAGGAACTAAGGAGGTAGCTAAAAAGCTCTGTCATGCTATATATATTTGTTAAGGGGGGTGAGCTGCTTTTCTTCTCTACTTTCCTCTCTTTCTCGGCTTGTATCCATTCGGCCCCATTCGGCCTACTATATTAAGACGTTTATCCCCATTCAGGTGACGATGTCTTCCTGGTGAGCGATTACGAGCCAGCATTATATGGAGAAATCCGGCTTCGCTGGAGAAATTTTTCTATCGAAAAATGTACAAGTTTAGCCTGCTGTCAAAAACATTTTAATAAGATATGCTGGCTCGCTACACCTCGCCAGGAAAAAATCAATACCTGGAGGGGCATAAACGTCTTAAGGGGAGGTCTCCACTTGAGTGATTGTTTTCTTGACCCCTTTCTCCCTCATGTTTAGCCCCATTGCTTTTTATATTATAAAACGTTTCCCCATTAGTTTAGCGATTTTAAGAACTTTCACCCCATATTAAGACCTTTCGTGCAATTCAGGTGTCGATTTTATCCTGGCGAGCGATACCGAGCCTGTAATTTAAGAGGAACCGGCCTTCAGCCGGGACATTTTTCTACCGAAAAATTTACAAATTTATCTTGAAAGGGACTCGAGGGGGTGTAATTTTAAGGTTGATGGAGGTCTAGGGAACAAACTAAATACCTCCCCTTAAGACAGTAGGCTGAATGGATGCAACCAAGAGAGAGAGAGAGAGAGAGAGAGAGAGAGAGAGAGAGAGAGAGAGAGAGAGAACAAAAACACGAGGTGGGCCCCCTTAAGTCTTGGCACAGCTGGCTCAAGAGGTTCCTTTACCCTTTACCCTTATGTAGTACCCTTGTCCTAATAAGTAGGTCTGATATCGTGAACCCAAACCTAGGTCACTCAAAAAGGACTGGGGCAAATGGGCTGTAAATTGCCACACCCATTCTCTGGCTGACCCTTCCCTAATGGTATAGAAATAATAGCTGGATTACTCGAGTCGTTTGGGAGTTATAGAGGTTGATGTTCGAGAGTTTTGGCCTATTTATTTGGAACAGGGTATATTGGTGTCAGTAGCCTCTCTTTTCACTCAAGCATTTCCTTATCCCATTTTTCATTATATTATGGCAACTATTAGACGATTTTATTTAGCTTAGGAAGGACCTCTACCCATTAAAAGGCTACACACTATCTCACTTAACCCTATTTACTACCACAGATCCTTCTCAAGCTGCACAAAATCGTCTAAATATTGCTAGAAGAAAATTAAAAAGACGCTGCGGTACAGAAGGGGTTAAGGAGGGAGGTGGGGCGGGGGGGGGGATTTTATATTTTGGGACTGCCAGACTACAATTGCTCGTAAAATTGCCGGAAAAAGCGCTCGTCTAACACCGCCTTTACTATGGGGTCTCCACTATACCTCACCTGTTGTTGGTATTGTCTCTTTAGCTACTTTGGGGTGAGGAACATTATTTAGCATATTATTTTACCCATATGCTCATCAACTTCGAGGAAGAAGCTCTAAGAGTCTGTTTAGCACTTTCAGTATTTGAGCATGTTCCAATCACTTTTTTTTTCTGGCTCTCAGCATGCGTTATTATTTTGTTTAGGAAATAATTTTGGAAGACAGAGGGTTATCTGGCATATTCTATTCCTCTTGTATTCTTAGAGGGCCTTCCAAAGCTGAATAAAATAGTCTACCGATAGCTTGAATATAGTACAAAAAGGACATCCTAATACTGAGAGGGTTAAAGCTACAGAAGTGGCCTGATAAGGACCTCGATGATAATGTCGAGTACATTAACTTTTTTTTAGCCAACTGTACATCTGGGCCACTTAACTCACTCTCACGAAGAGGATGTTCGTGTTTGTTTCGACTACCCTCCTCACTACCAGAACACTTTACTTGGCTTAGGGGAGATGGGTCGTTTTTCTGGCCTTCCTTCTCCCTCGTGTTAAGCCCCATTTGTTTTGAGATTATAAGACGTTCGGCCCATTAGTTTGGCGATTTTAAGTTCTTGCGCCCCATTTTGTTGTCAATATTAAGACCTTTCATACAACTGATATGCTAAACATGAGGGAGAAGGGGATCCAATAGAAGCGAGTACCTCCCCTTAAGCCTTTCTATTATAGTTAACCCTTCCATCCCAAACGAACGAAAAGGGTTAACCTGTATGAGTCACCGTACCTGGGCAATTGTTTCCTAGAGTGCAGGAGAGAGAGAGCTTTACATATATTTACATATATACACAGACTACACAGACATTGCGGTCCCTACTAGGTAGTCCGGACTTAATGCTAGAATAGAATTTGCTACAAAGTGGAAGGCAAGGATAGCAAAGAAGAAGGCTTTCTCTCCACCCACCTCTCCCTCCGACCGTTGGTCGGCATGAAATTAAGTTGGGGAAAGAAGTCACCCAGCAGAATGAGAAAAAAATAAAAACTTCTACTGGGAAATTTATAGTAAAGAACGAAGATGCGAAATATTATATACTACTGATGCTTAACCTGTGTGTGTGTGTGTGTTTTTTTTTTTGTTCCCCACCTCCTCAAAATGAATGTCTAGACTTCTTTTGAAAGTGTCAATTGTCTTACATTGTACCACTTTCTCAGGCAATTTCTTCCACTCGAGGACCACACTGTAGGTGAAGAAGTGCTTTGTGACATTGAGATTCGCCCTCCTGGTTTTTAATTTCATTCCATTTCCCCGAGTTAAAGAATTATTATCTATTTGGAAAAGTGAATCTACATCAATTTTGTCAGAGAGAGAGAGAGTGAGAGTGAGAGTGAGAGTGAGATAGAGAGTGAATGAGTGAGTTAGTGGTGAGTGAGTAAGTGAGTGAGACGTTCAACGAGCAATTCTTCTGTACATTGCTAAAGTGACTTGCTGAAAATTTGACAACAAAATCTACACAATAAAGATATATTACCACTGCATATGTACGTTACAAGATTCGAGTACGTGAACTAATTTGTACATATTATTGCACACCAATTATGTTTTTTTTGAGACAATGAACGGAGGAAGGAAAAGCACAGATAAAACAAAAAGGTCCATGTGCCTAAAGGCATCCTCATTCATAAAATGTTTGTAACAACTGGATTTAAACATTTGTAGATTGTAAGTTTGTGGAAAGCAATTCGAGGGAAGTGAATTCCAAAGAGTAGTAGCTCTGGGGATAAATGAATTCTGATAAGCAGAAGTCCTGCATTGTGGAAGAGAAAGTGTAAATTCATGGGCGCTCTCAGCTGCCCTAGTTCTACGGGGAAAGATGTGGAGAGGCGGCACAATTGAAGCAAGTTCCTCGGAACAATTGCTGTGAAAATATCTGTAGAATAATGCGTCCTTAAAGTGATATAATTTGCACCGAAAGCTAATCCCCTGTGGTACTTATAGCAACAGGAGCATCGAATATAGGTTCGTTTTTTTGTAGAGATTTCAGGGATTGTCCAATTTGTTCTCAGTATCGAAAAAAATAACTAACAATAACAATAACAATAATAATAACAATAACAATAACAATAATAACAATAACAATAACAACAATAACAATAATAACAATAACAATAATAATAACAATAATATAAACAAAAAATCATACACCAACACCGATTTCGAATGTACAGTAGGTATGTGACCCTGTTATTCTCTCTCTCTCTCTCTCTCTCTCTCTCTCTCTCTCTCTCTCTCTGAGTATTCGTACAATAAGCTACAATAACAATAATTATCTATGCAATTGAAGTAGGTGTATGATGTTTGCAGTACGTCAAATTTATATATAGATATGATGGCGATATAATGATATATGAAGAATATATATTTTCTTTCGTGCATCATCCGTTTAGTGCTTGCAAATTAAGTAAAATCGGCAATATATGTAGCGAAAACGACATAACTCCATATTCCAAGCAACGGTAAGAGAGAGAGAAAGTGTTGTTACATAATGAAATAAGACGAGAGAAGGTGTACCAGGCAGGGAGGGGGTCTCGGTGAGTCATAGTTGGTTGGGTCATAGCAGCAGTTTCCTATAGCAGAAGCGGCTGACGACGAAGGTGAAGAAGGAAGAAGGAGGAAGGGTGTGAAAGGACTGGGGTAGGTGTTTGGTGGTCGTTTCTCCCACAGGTCTGTTTGTTCTATCACGAAATACAGGTAGGATGAGACGTAATTAAACACCTCCCACTCTTGAGATTTAGTTCATTAGTGTATCATAATTTCTACTTAAAGTATTATTTACAACTGTGCGTTTATAAAGGGCAGGGTTTGTATTTATTTATGTTTTTTTCATTTATATATATGAAGGCGATTCATTCGCGGTCACCCCCTCCCGGAGATTACGGCGTCTGGCCATACATTGATAGATAGTTGGTTGTGAATTTCACTGTCTTACTTCATGGTTATTGGAAACAAGTTTTACAAAGTAATGTTGCTAATGATTAGCTTGTGCAAGAATTAACGGACATAGACTGTACTTACGGGTCAGTTTTGTTAAGGGGAGATTTCCACTTGAGATATTTTTTTCTGGACCCCTTTCTCCCTCATGTTTAACCCCCATTGCTTTTGAGATTTTAAGACGTTCGCCCCATTAGTTTGGCGATTTTAAGAACTTTCGCCCCATTAGTTTGGCGATTTTAAGAACTTTCGCCCCATTTCTGTCAACTTGAAGACCTTTCGTGCCATTTAGGTGTCTATTTTATCCTGGCAAGCGATATCGAGCCAGTAATATAAGAGGAACCGGCCTTTGGCCTGGACATTTTTCTACCGAAAAATGTACACATTTATCTTGAAAGGGGGTCTAGGAGGTGTAATTTTAAGCTTGATGGAAGTTTTAGGGAGCAAACTAAAAAACTCCCCTTAAATGTTCATTGTTTTGATAAGCCCTATACAATATACTTTGTGGGTAACCCCTTCAGTACCATTTTCAGTTGAAACTAGTCTTTGTAATTACTTAAATTAAGATAAGTCTGTCTTGATAGCGTAATGCATAAATGCGCGGAATTTTGGTGTGAGTATCCTAGGTTCGAGTCCTTGGAGTGCCACATGTATTTGTTGATTTCATCAATTGAGTCTAGAAGTAAAGATGATTGGTGAAAAAATATGCATTATCTCCTATAGTGTGTGTTTCCGAGTACCCATGTGGTGGGTGTGTATCCAAGGCCGCAGTAGAGACCCTATAGGAACAGAGATCGGCCAACCTCCGCCATTTTGGTACCCCTGGTGTCATTAGCTTCTCTTTACACTCGATTATGTCTACACCCATAACAATAATTCAGCCATATTAGTTCCGGAAATATTGTTTAGTCATTGTATTTAATTTCTACACAATCAGGGAATACATATAACTTAATTGTTTGCTAATTAAGACAGCAAAATGGCGTCCAAAGCTGAAGATGGCTGTTCTCACTTACAACAGGATCTCATCAAGGCCACAGCAGCCACACCAGTCCACCTCAGTGGTGCCAATTTAGCTGTTTTTCCGCTAGATCTAGAGGTATTTACTTTGATCTAGCGGCAATTGTTTTCACTTAACGACATGTATTCTAGCGCTATTCTGAATATTTGAGCCATTATAGAGCGATATTGTGGCATTAATAACATCAATTCTAGCGCTATTCCTGAGATTTGAGCCCTTGTAGAGCGATATTGTAAAGATCGTGGCATTAATGACAAATTCTAGCGCTATTCTGGAGATTTGAGCCATTGTAGAGATTGTGGCATTATTCTAGCGACCGTCGGCATATATTTACAACTTAGCAGACTTGATTTGGCAACCCTGTATAATCACCTGTCTTGGCTGATGACGTACCTCTGACATCATCATCATCATCATCATCACCCATTCTGCGCACACACACCTTTTAGTAGTAACCCCGCGACTCATTACGCACTTAACACCTTTTGTACCGGCGACGTCTTTTCAATTTTAGTTATCGACATTTAGAAGATTTTATGAAGCTTAGGAATGGTAATATGGTAGCTAAATGGTTAATTGAGATAGTCTGCAGCCTTATAATTGGTAGACATCCTTCTTAAGCTGAATAAAATAGTCTAATACTTACCAGAATATAATGTAAAGGGTATCACCGGTACAGAAGGGGTTAAGGGGAGGTTTTTAGTTTGGTCCCTAGATATCCTTCAAGCTTAAGATTACACCCCCTTGAGCCCCTTTCAAGATAATTTTGTACATTTTTCGGTAGAAAAATATCCCGGCTGAAAGCCGGTTCCTCTTAAATTACAGGCTCGCTATCGCTCGCCAGGATAAAATCGACACCTAAATGGCACGAACGGTCTTGAAATTGACAGAAATGGGTTGAAAGTTCTTAAAATCGTCAAAATAATGGGGCAAACGTCTTAAAATCTCAAAAGCAATGGGGCTAAACATGAGGGAGAACGGGGTCAAGCAAAAATCCCTCGAGTGGAGACCTCCCCTTAAGGGGACCGACCTGCTTATTCTCTCTGAGTTTTATCTATTCGGCCCCATTCAGCCTACTCTTTTAAGACGTTTCTCCCCATTTAGGTATCGATTCTTTTCCTGGCGAGCGACTGCGAGCCATCATTGTATGGAGAATTCAGGCTTCGCCAGAGACCTTTGTCTACCGAAAAATGTACAAATTAAGTCACCTGTCTAAAACATAATCCAAAATATGCTGGCGAGCGATAGCATACTTGATTTGGCAACACTGTAATACCTGCCTTACCTGATGACGTACCTCTGACATCATCATCATCATCACCCTTTTAGTAGTAACCCCGCGATCCATTACGCATTTAACTCTTCCAATTAAATGACGTCAGACTTGATTCGATTGTAATTGACTTAAGATGATTGTACTGAAATTGAGAAGGGCGTATGCTGTAGAGTTAAAGGGAACAGTCGAGAAAGAATTAACCCCTATGGTGCTGTAAATCGTTTGAAGTTAGATGAAAACGTAAATGGGAGTTAGCTATAGTCTATTCGCTGTAAGTAGGCTAGAAATCACGAACTCTTGCCTCTGTAACTCAGAAACGACTAGACTAATCGAGCTAATATTTCTACCATTTGGGAAGAGTCAGTCAATGATTTTTTTTTTTTTTTTTTTTTTTAAAGACCTCCGTCTACGTATTGTGAAAAACCTGTTATCCTCCGGCAAATTGTGGGGTTGAGTGAGTGAAGGGGGGGGACAGTGAATGAAGGAGGATGCATGTTTTTCATAATACGTGTTGCTAGCCCCAAACGCGCGAGCAACTGTGGCTTTCAACCATCCGACACATCCCCTTTTATTAATGTGCATCACACATGTTACAATGAATAGATGTGGAAATTTACAGCCAATTTGCTCTAGCCCTTTTTGAGGTACAGAGGATAGAGGTCATGCTTTCTCGCCTACTTATAGCGAATAGACTATAGTACCGATATATTTAGGTGAATATTTGGATCTGAAGCTGCACATCCGAGTCGTATGTGGGTATATGTGTGACCTTCACCACCTCTATATTTCTCATGCTCTCCCTGGTTCCTCTGTCACACACACACACACACACACACACACACACACACACACACACACACACATGTACTTGATCACACACACACACACACTCACACATGGGCAAGCACATAGGAACATGTACTACATGGTTACTTGAAATGAAAATAATATGTTTTTTTCCTTCCATAAGCATAATGCACATTTACACATTACAAACCATTTATCGTTCCACAAGCTGATAATTATATGCGTTTGAGTGCACACAAGCTCGAAACCAAACACACACACACACACAAAACACAGACTCACACACACAGCCCGTAGCCTAGTAGGTAGAGCTCTCGTCTCACACACGAGGGGTCGGGGGTTCAATCCCCGGCCGGGCGGAGACAAATTGGGCTTGTCTCCTTTCATGTGTTAGCCTCAGTTCACCTAGCTGTAAATAGGTACCTGGAATAAGTGGACGACGTTGTGACGTCCCATCTGGGGTTGGCAAAAATGGTACAAGGCGAGATGGGTATCATATGGTTCACCTAAGCTGATGGCTACCTAAGCCTTCGGGCGAGACGGTACCGTCTATAGTGAGAATGGTACCATACAGATCCACCCTAAGCCTTCGTTTCCGATGTCGCCAATTGGCTAAAAAATCCAGACTACACACACATCCACAGCCATTCCAACGATACATATAACACCTACACATATAGGAGGCGGGAAATAACGAGCATGCTCACTCCCGCAATACAACTAGAGTAAGTACAACTAGAGTAAGTACACACACAGACACACACACACACACATAAACAAAACACAGACTCACACACACACACACACACACACACACACACACAGACACACACACATAAACAAAACACAGACTCACACACACACACACATACACATAAACAAAACACAGACTCGCACACACACACACACACACATAAACAAAACACAGACTCACACACACACACATACACATATAAACAAAACACAGACTCACACACACACACACACACACACACACACACACACACACACACACACACACATGCACGATTTCCTTCATTTTACCTACCTCCGATCACGTTTGCGCTTTTCATATCCGATAAAGATATTAGATAAGATAGAGGCCACCAAATTATTGCCGACTGCAGAGGTTGCGTTTGGCGAACATTATCAGTAGGCTAGGATAGTGAAGGTGGAGTATTTATCTCTTGGGCCTGGAATATTTGTTGGGTCTTTCAATGGCGTCACGTTTGAATCCCTTTGTGAAT
Source organism: Paralithodes platypus (assembly GCA_032716605.1). NCBI lineage: Eukaryota > Metazoa > Arthropoda > Malacostraca > Decapoda > Lithodidae > Paralithodes > Paralithodes platypus. The sequence goes on along the minus strand of CM064577.1, from coordinate 14,844,823 downwards.
ACTCTACAACTCATTAAGGGGAGATTTCCACCTGGAGGATTTTTTTCTGAATCCCTTTCTCCCTCATGTTTAGCCCCAATGCTGTTAAGATTTGGAGATAAGTTAGACAATCTTAAGAACTTTCGCCCAATTTCTGTCAATTTTAAGACCGTTCGTGCAATTTAGGTGTCGATTTTTTCCTGGCGAGCGATAGCAAGCCTGTAATTTAAGAGGAACCGGCCTTCGGCCGGGAAATTTTTCTACCGAAAAATGTACAAATTTATCTTGAAAGGGGGTCTAGGGGGTGTAGTTTTTAGCTTGATAGAGGTCTAGGGAACAACCTAAAAACCTCCCCTTAAACTTATGATGATTATCTAATAATATATATTTCACTTCACTCGTTTACCCTTTCAAAATCCAATACGCATTTCGTGTCTGTTTTCTAGCTATTACTAGATGAATATATTCAGATTAGGAAGGGTATATGGAAGATATATATACAGTATATATATATATATATATATATTGAGTGACAAATTTATGCTTCTACCATTCCTCATACCATCTACGCCATTTCTTTTTTCATTTAATTTTGTTTTGAATTTATATATACTGAAAATGTATATTTCTACCACTTCCTCATCCCATCTACGCCATCTCTTCCTTCCCAGAGAATTAGTGCCATGGCTTGGTGTCCAGTGGGGTAGCCTTGAACTAAACTTGATATTATAAATTTTTAATCTCCTTAATATGCCCCCCTCCTCTACCCCCGACCCATCTCTCTCTCTCTCTCTCTCTCTCTCTCTCTCTCTCTCTCTCTCTCTCTCTCTCTCTCTCTCTCTCAAAATCGCTGAACAAAATAATGTATAGTCGTTATGCTATGTCAAGCTGTAATTCAAACAATAATAAAATCGTTTAAAGATGTATTAAAAGGGTAAATATTATCACGATCAACCCTTTGACTTCCATATACCGTTACTAATCTGAATAAAATCGTCTAATAGTAGCCAGAAACAGAACAGAAACGCGTATTGGAGCTTGAAAGGGTTAACTGCTGTAGGCACTTTTTATACTGAATACAATCGTCTAATAGTAGTTAGAATACAAAGACGTCGCCGGTACAGAAGGGGTTAAGCCATCACACTGTAAGGTAAGAAAAACGTCAGGATTGGAGCCCCTTTCCGAGAACTCCCAGTCCCTTGCTGTAGGAAAGTGCGCGAAATATGTTACCCACTCTCCTGCGTTCTCTCCTCTCCGATTCGTTTTTTGTTCATATATTCTTCCCAGTTCGTTCGAGTATTTTTTTTTTTCTGGACTCTCGTGCTTTCGTACTGTGTGCCCCCTGGCTTAAGGGGAGATAGGTGGATTTTCTGTACCCCTTTCTCCCTCATGTTTAGCATATCAGTGTTGAGGTTTTAAGACGTTCGTTGCGTTAGTTTGGCGATTTTGAGACCTTTCGCCTCATTTGTTGTCAATATTAAGACCTTTCGTGCCATTTATGTTTTCTGGCGAACGAAAGCGATCCTGTAATTTTAGAAGGAACCGGCCTTAGGCCGCTACATTTCTCTACCGAAAAATGTACACATTTATCTTGAAAGGGGGTCTAGGGGTGGTTTTCTAAAAGTTTGATGGAAGTCTAGCAAGGAAACTGAAAAATATAATAACAAAATATATACATACGCCAATAAACAAGCACTGCAACCTTGGTATCACTGGTATTGTGTTCTCCCTGCCTCTTCTCTCTCTCTCACACACACACACACACACACACACACACACACACACACACACACACACACACACACACACACACACACACACACACACACACACACACACACACACACACACACACATACGCCTCCGAGTTATCTTCTAATCTTCCCACTTACACCCTCACAACTTTCTCTGCCCCTGTCTTCCTTATACACACTATATTCCACTACCTGGTAATCACAGAACATAAACACCAGCTGGGGTACAGATAGCATTGTTTTTGTTTTTAAGTTTGTTGTGAGGAGACTTTAGATTTGTATATTTATGGGCGTTTCGTTACATACTTCGTGCTATGTTTTCCTGTGTGTTACTATTATTATTATTATTAGTAGTAATAGTAGTAGTAGTAGTAGTAGTAGTAGTGAGCCATACGTAATACTGAGCTTTAAGTCATGCAAGCCTAAGTTCCACGTTTTTTTTTTTTTTTTTTCGATCACCCATAGTTGGCGGCAGTCTTGAAAGCCCGCAATTAGAGAATATTCGTGACCATTCCTTATAGTTTTATGGGCAGCCGAAGGCATGGCATTGTTGTGTTTCTCTACCACTAACTCCAAGACTCTGGAGTGGTATTCTTAAGGGGATCTATCTATCTATCTATCTATTGCTGGACGCCTTACTCCCCTTACGAGGGTGGCCATACACAGAATACCCCCAAGCGGACCTATTCCCTGTGAGAGGGACAACCCGAGCCAGTTTAGTGAAGGACTTACAGGATTGACCACTCAATTTAGGATCCGTCCGACTCAGAGGCCCTCTGTGTATCTAGTTAGCACTATTTTTCTACAGTGGTGTTCGGCTTTCCATCCTCTAACCTGCCTTACCCTTAGGTAAGCAGTACGGATTTGTATCAGGTTTACTCCCCTAGACAGGTTGCCAACCATGGCTGACGAATCCCATCCACCCGGATTTGTATAAGGTTGTCTCCCCTAGATGAGTTGCCGACCAAGGCTAACGAGTCCCATCCACCCACTTAAGGGGATGATATTATTATTATTATTATTATTATTATTATTCATTTCTTCATATCGAGTGAGATATAAACACATGTTCCTACACTTACCCTCCCTATTCAACATCTGACAGACATTAATACAGCACAGAACAAGCCAAACGTAATGACAGCTGGGACATGAGTTATTAGCTCCACCGTACAACATCGTGGTGAAGGGGTTAGACGTGTCCTCTCTTAGAAGACAAAGTAACTTGGTGTTGACTTATGGGAAGAAAACAATCTTGGTATCACTTAGGTTTTCAAAGACGAATACTTATCTTCAGTAGTCTAGTTTGTCAAGGGTAAGGATTTCAGTGGTATCGTTTAAGGGGAGATATCCACCGGGAGGATTTTTTTCTGGACCCCTTTCTCCCTCATGTTTAGCCCCATTGTTTTTGAGATTTTAAGACGTACGCCCCATTAGTTTGGCGATTTTAAGAACCCTCGCCCCATTTCTGTCAATTTTAAAACCATTCGTGACATTTAGGTGTCGATTTTTTCCTGGCGAGCGATAGCGAGCCTGTAATTTAAAGGGAACCGGCCTTCGGCCGGGAAATTTTTCTACCGAAAAATTTCCAAATTTATCTTGAAAGGGGGTCTAGGGAGAGTAATTTTAAGCTTGATGGAAGTCTAGGGAATCAACTAAAAACCTCCCCTTAAGTAATTGCACTTTTTTTTTTACTCTCAGTCACTACTTATGACCACTTATTTATATATGAGTAATCTTAAATTGTGTCCCGTGTGTGTTATGCATGTTTTCCTGATATGCAGTTTGGTTCTTTACTAAAACTCACAAAACATGACATTAATTCCACATAGCGATTTTGATAAGTTCCTTTGCGTTTATCTTGTGTCGTCCCAGTTTTGGTTTGTTTATTTTGCAAGTTTTACATTATAATATCAACTGCATGACAAAAATCTTCAACCTTTACCGACTACCTGAAATACACTGCGGTTTGCCATTCACTGTATGTAGCGTCACGGATAAGCTACTGTAATGGATATGGTGTAATGTTCCCAATAACATGTTTTGTGATACGCAATACGCCTCATCTTCGTAACTCTTGCACACAGGACAGGGATCACAGGAGGACCTCAATCGGTGGTAGTGGGAACGAAGCCAAACAATCATCCAGAAACTCTCACCGTTTTCACAAACTCGCCAATTAATTTACAAATAAACCTAACTAGTGAAATCAATGAAAGTAATGAATACAGGTGGTACTCCAAGGACTCGAACCTAGGACACTCGCATCGAAATTCCACACACATATGCAGAAAACAATTTGAGTACTCTATAATTATATAGATTTAGGGTATATAAAAATCGACCATAGGACGCAGAGGTTGCCAGATTAGCAATAAGAAATAGATTACTCTCACTGTTATAATTACCTCTCCAAAATTAGTTTTCTGCCCACAGCTAACTCAAAGACAACTGCAGAGGTTGAAGTAACTAAACTAAAGGTTTATAGATACCCCTGACGGTAACAAAGGCTTTAAAGTATCCCTAATAGGCTCAAAAATCGCGTCCGGATGTGAGAGGGTTAATAATTAAGTTAGTACAATTTCATCTCCCAGAGAGAGAGAGAGAGAGAGAGAGAGAGAGAGAGAGAGAGAGAGAGAGAGAGAGAGAGAGAGAGAGAGCAAATTTAATGGTTTCTCGCCCCCATTATCAACTTATCAGCTGATAGCGAGGGTAAAACAGTGTTGTCAAGTTCTGCCCTACCAACGGACTGGTTATGCTGAACGGAGTATAGTGTCGTGGTTTGTTTAGTCCCGTGACTATAGTGGCTTTATTTAACCCCTTCCGTACCAGTGACGTCTTCCATATTTGATTTGAGCTACATTTAGACGATTGTATAACGTTTAGGAAAGATATAGGTAGATAGGTAGATATAGGTAGCTAAAAACATTAAATGAGATGGTCTGTTGCCTTTTAATCGGCATAAGTTCTTCTTAAGCTGAATAAAATCGTCTACCAGCCGCCAGAATATATTGTAAAGGACGTCACTGGTGCTGAAGGGGTTAAAGATAAATCAATTAGTCTAATAACTCGCATAATTAGTCTAATAACTCGCATAATTTAATAAGAATGGCGCCATCGAATTGAAGGAGTTTACCTCTTTTATTGGTACCACTTCCTTAAGGGGAGGTTTTTAGTGTGTTTCCTAGACTTCCATCAAGCTTGAAATTACACCCCCTTTCAAGATAAATTTGTAAATTTTTCGGTAGAAAAATTTCCCGGCCAAAGGCCGGTTCCTCTTAAAATACAGGCTTGCTATCGCTCGCCAGGAAAAAAAATCGACACCTAAATGGGATGAAAGGTCTTAAAAGTGACATCAATGGGAAGAAACTTCTTAAAATCGACAAACTAATGGGGCAAACGTCTTAAAATCTCAAAAGCAATGGGGCTAAACATGAGGGAGAAAGGGGTAAAGAAAAAAATCCCTCAAGTGGAAACCTCCCCTTAACTTGTGAATAACTGTACGGTTCCATGTAAAGTCACTGACCTTTGGAACAACTAAAGTATATCGCCCCTAGTAGCTCTCTCCGCTACTTTCCAACCCTTTGTCGTCTCATCCCCGCCACCAACAAACCACAAATTCGCAGGAACCCATAAAAATCCACGACCACCATTTTTGCAGGTCTCGTTCTCGCCCCACTTCTCTCTGTTATCAGATGTGTCCTTGTGTTTCACCACCACAGGACCCAGGGCAGCCCTCCAAACACGTGTGGAGCTTCGGTCCTGTTGCTGGGTGCGGGTTTATGTCCCGAGTTTGAATCCCGGGAGGATCATATATTTTCATTCGTTTATTCCAGTGTACTGGGCTTTGTAATGTAGGATTAATGTTAGGAACGAGGTGTTCCATAATTAACTAACTGCGGCGTCTTAGAGTTCAGCACTGACATTTTGCAGCCCACTTAGAGTTCAGCACTGACATTTTGCAGCCCACTTAGAGTTCAGCACTGACATTTTGAAACCCACTTAGAGTTCAGCACTGACATTTTGAAACCCACTTAGAGTTGGCTTAAATTACACTTTAATTCTATCTATCTATCTATCTATCTATCTATCTATCTACTCAGGTATTATAAAAAGGGGGAAGGGTTTATTTATTGGTCTATTTACTTATATAGTTATAATTCTAGACTTTCCTCCCTAGACCTCCATCAAGCTTAAGGGGAGATCTCCACTTGAGGGATTTTTTTCTTGACCCCTTTCTCCCTCATGTTTATCCCAATTGTTTTTGATATTATAAAACGTTTGCCCCATTAGTTTAGCGATTTTAAGAACTTTCACCCCATATAAAGACCTTTCGTGCCATTCAGGTGTCAATTTTATCCTGGCGAGCGATAGCGAGCCTGTAATTTAAGAGGAACCGGCCTTCGGCCGGGAAATTTTTCTACCGAAAAATGTACAAATAAGTCTTGAAAGGGACTCAAGGAGGTGTAATTTTAAGCTTGATGGAGGTCTAGGGAACAAACTAAATACTTCCCCTTAATAAAACATCCACAAGACCCCCCTTCAAGATCCCCCTTCAAGATTCCCCTTCAAGATTCCCCTTCAAGATCCCCCTTCAAGATCCCCCTTCAAGATCCCCCTTCAAGACCCCCCTTCAAGACCCCCCTTCAAGACCCCCCTTCAAGAATTGTTTTTTACATTTTTCGGTAGATTTTTTTTTTCCAGACGAAGGCTGGCTCCTCCTAAATCACAGGCTTGCTATCGCTCGCCAAGAAAAATAATCGACACCTACAGTAGATGGAACGAAAGTGTTTAATATGCACAAAGAAATGAGGGCAAAAGTCTTAATATAGCCAAACTAATGGGACGAACATCTTAGACTCTGAAAACTAGTGGGGCTAAACATGAGGGAGAAGGGGGTCCAGAAATAAAAACAACCATACCCCCCCCCCCTCTAACTATTTTTGAGTCTCCGGCCCCTGGATCCGTTCTTTATGTCCCGTTGGTATCTCCTTGTTACTTAAGGGAGCCCACCTCGCTTTTTTCTCTTTCTCTCCCTCTCTCTTTGGCTTGTATCCATTCGGCCCCATTCAGCTTACTGTTCTAAGACGTTCACCCCCATCCAGGTGTCAATATTTTCCTGGCGAGCAGTAGCGAGCCAGCATATATATATTTTTGTTTTGACAGCAAGCTAAATTTGTAAATTGTTCGATTGAAACATTAGAAGATTTTCTTCAGATTAGTAAGGGTATATGGAAGTCAGCGGGTTAGTTGAAATAGTGTTAACCCTTATAAATACCACAGATCCTTCCTTAATTCTAGAAGAGATAGCTAACCCGAGAGTAAGGGACAGTGGAAGGAAAGGATAACAAAGAGAGAGAGAGAGAGAGGGGGAGGGGGAGTGAATAGCTCTACATTCACACATATTCATTCACACACACATACACACACACACATACACACACACATTCACACACACATACACACACAATAACGCATGAAAGATCACGCCGCCAATACCTGTTTCCGAGAACCCTTTACTACGGTGAGTCAGAACCATGAATGAGTCAGTCCGTTAGAGTGGCATTTCCGAGAGAGGCCCCTGGGGTACTAGTGGTGGAGTAGGAAGTGTTGTTAGGAGGCCATCCACGTTCATCCTAGTGATCCCTCGCAACACAGAGACCAAAGGAGTTTAACAGCATACAAAAGAGATCAAGTGAAACTATAATGCCTTCATTTTGCAAGAGCCTATGCCACTCTGCATTTAAACATCAATGAAGAGTATTTTGAGACCTTTTTGAAGTTTCATAGAAGTAAACAACACTTATTCTTCTCCTTCGTCTTCTTCTTCTTTGTCTTCGTCTGTTTCTAATGACCTTGCTCGTTTTTCCCCCACTGTCTAATAGTCTATTGTATCGGCCCTTGCTCATAACATAATAACCAACTTAAAGTCCTAACTCAACCTAACCTAACTTAACAACATTGATCAAGTTGGTAAGGCTTGAGATTTACTGGTTGAAATGGTCTACTGATTGATATGGTCTACTGATGGAAATGGTCTACTGATTGAAATGGTCTACTGATGAAATGGTCTACTGATGGAAATGGTCTACTGATGGAAATGGTCTACTGATTGAAATGGTCTACTGATTGATATGGTCTACTGATGGAAATGGTCTACTGATGGAAATGGTCTACTGATTGATATGGTCTACTGATGGAAATGGTCTACTGATTGATATGGTCTGCTGATGGAAATGGTCTACTGATTGATATGGTCTACTGATGGAAATGGTCTACTGATTGAAATGGTCTACTGATTGAAATGGTCTACTGATGGAAATGGTCTACTGATGGAAATGGTCTACTGATGGAAATGGTCTACTGATTGATATGGTCTACTGATGGAAATGGTCTACTGATTGATATGGTCTACTGATTGATATGGTCTACTGATGGAAATGGTTTACTGATTGAAATGGTCTACTGATTGAAATGGTCTACTGATTGAAATGGTCTACTGATTGAAATGGTCTACTGATTGAAATGGTCTACTGATTGAAATGGTCTACTGATTGAAATGGTCTACTGATTGATATGGTCTACTGATTGATATGGTCTACTGATGGAAATGGTCTACTGATTGAAATGGTCTACTGATTGATATGGTCTACTGATGGAAATGGTCTACTGGTTGAAATGGTCTACTGATGGAAATGGTCTACTGATGGAAATGGTCTACTGATTGAAATGGTCTACTGATTGAAATGGTCTACTGGTGGAAATGGTCTACTGATGGAAATGGTCTACTGATTGATATGGTCTACTGATTGAAATGGTCTACTGATTGAAATGGTCTACTGATGGAAATGGTCTACTGATGGAGTTGTCTGGTCACCCATATTTTATTATTCTGAGAAGACTGGTTGACGCACTTCTACATAATAACCAAGGTGAGAGACAGAATGGACCGAATATTAATAAGGCTAGGTAAACCCCAGATTCCGTTTGGATGATTCATATATATATACCTGTTGCATGACCATTAACCTTTCGAATAGGATAATGGTTAAGTTGGGTCTGGCTAATACTACAGGTAGATATAGTTTTACCTTAGGAATTATATTTAGGTATGAAAGGGTAAATATGATCTCGTTTAACCTTTTTATAATCTCGAAGATCATCATAATATGCTTTAAGGGGAGATTTCCACTTGAGGGACTTTTTTTCTTGACCCCTTTCTCCCTCATGTTTAGCCCCATTGCTTTTGAATTTTTAAGGAGTTCACCCCAATAGTTTGGCGATTTTAAGAGCGTTCGCCCCATTTCTATCAATTTCAAGACCTTTCGTACCATTTAGGTGTCGATTTTTCCTGGCGAGCGATAGCGAGCCTGTAATTTAAGAGGAATCGGCCTTCGGCCGGGACATTTTTCTACCGAAAAATGTACAAATTTATCTTGAAAGTGGGTCAAGGGGGCTTAAGTTTAAGCTTGATGGAGGTCTAGGGAATAAACTAAATACCTCCCCTTAAACGAATGTCTTGCTGGACATCTCTATCTATCTATTTATTGTTTGATATGTGCTGTTATTATTTGCCTCCTATGTGTTATCTCTTATCACTTTAATAACAGGTCTCATAACAATAGGTTTATCATAGAACAGTTGGGTGTATGTATACATGCTTAGATTAATATGCAGTATGCGAGAATGCATCAATTATATCGTAGGTTTGTGCATAGACCTTTAACTGTTTGGCTTATGTATACCTGTATCCTAGACAGTTGGGCGACATTATCATTACTTGGTGTCATCGATTCCTTAGAGTGTATGTATTCATTACTTGGTGTATTGATACATGTATAGGTTTGGTGTATTATGTAGATTGTGCAGTATGTGGAACCATCAATTATAACCACAGCCTATCATTACAATTGGCACCAACCACCATCACCACCACCACCACCACCACCAACCAAGTTTATTACAATTAATTGGTGAGTCCACCACCACACCATATAAATCATCACAACACTATTTGCACCACCACCACCACCACCAACCATTACAACTATTGGCACCACACCACCACCACCACCAACAGTATCATTACAACTATTGGCACCACACCACCATCACCACCACCACCATCACCACCAACAGTATCATTACAACTATTGGCACCACACCACCACCACCACCAACAGTATCATTACTATTGGCCACCACCACCACCACCACCAACAGTATCATTACAACTATTGGCACACACCACACCACCACCATCACCACCACCACCACCACCACCACCAACAGTATCATTACAACTATTGGCACCACACCACCACCACCACCAACAGTATCATTACAACTATTGGCACCACACCACCACCATCACCACCACCACCACCACCACCAACAGTATCATTACAACTATTGGCACCACACCACCATCAGCACCCACCCCTTTACTCGACCCCATCTGATTCATCTGTTGTACATGCAATGATAACAATGAAACACACCCAGCCTCTCTCTCTCTCTGTTGTTGTGGCTGCGGGTGGGGGCTTGGATAGGAAATTGAAAGTTGGTATTATTTTCAAGGCCTAGAACTGATAGGTTATTGGCGTTCTGTATTTCCTGCCACACTGTTAACTGTACATACCGTGTGGAGAGAGAGAGAGAGAGAGAGAGAGAGAGAGAGAGAGAGAGAGAGAGAGAGAGAGAGAGAGAGAGAGAGAGAGAGAGAGAGAGAGAGAGAGAGAGATCCCTTGATTGAGATATTGTATTTTTCTAATTAAACGCACACCTTGTATAGCTTATTCAATGCCAATTCCTCCGGTAGCTATGAATAAACCAACCACTACAGTAGCTCTGCGTCATTCACATATAACATTTGGCACCTGGGATAACCTTACTATAGGACTGGTATTGAATTATCATTATATTTTAAGGGGGTGTTTTGTCTGGGCATTTTCTGTTTTGTCTGGGGATTTTCTGTTGTCTGGGGATTTTCTGTTTTCCGTTTTTGAGATTTTAAGACGCTCGCCCCATTACGGCATTTCTATGAGCTTTCGTCACATTTTGTTGTAAAATTTAAGACTTTTCGTGCCATTTATTTTCCTGGCGAGCGATAGCGAGCCCCCGTTAGGGGTTACGAGAAAGAGAGAGAGGGGTCTAGGAAACAAACTACAAAAATTCCCCTCAAAGAGAAGCTGCGGCACAGTGAAGATTCAACGACAAGGTGACAGAAATTAGGGGATCAGTGTCAAGCAGGAGGGGTGACAGTGACAGGGGCGGGGTGAGGGGGGGACAAATGACATGGGCGGAGTGTGGTGAGGGGGGGGGGAGTGTGACATGGGCGGGGTGGGGAGAGGTGACAGTGACGGGGGGGGGGGGGGGGGGTTGACAGGGACAGGGGCGGGGAGGGGAGGGGGGGGGGGGGAGTGAAAAGGGGGGGGGGAGGGGGAGGGTGAGAGCTGACAGTAATGGTGGTGGTGGTAAGGAGGGGAAAGTGGTGAGAGCAAGTCTGAGGAAACCCTATGGCCGGGGGAGGGGGTGAATGGTTGTGTCCTTGGTGGAGGGGGAGGTGGGGAGGGGGTAGGGAGGAAGAGGGGTGGTGGTGGGGAGGAGGAGGGGAGGCAGGGAGGAAAAGGGGAGGAGGTGGCAAGAAGGAGGAACGAGTTGGGGGTGGAACGGAGGAGTTGGGGTGGAAGGGTGGCAAGAGGGAGTGGAGGTCATCTTAACCCTTTGATGATTTTGATGCATTTAGACTGTTTATTCTGACTCCAACAGGTCCTTCTGAAGATGAATATAACCACATAATTATGACCAGAAAAGAATGATAAAAGGCATCCACGTACTACATTAAAAGTGTTAAAAGGACAATGAGATTCGAATGTTATGGAAGATAAATTTACAGGTTGCTCGAGTGAAAAATAAATCAAATTCAATATCAAGAACAAGACATTATAAATGAGAAGGTGTACGAGAACATGGAGACAGTACAGTCGCGCTAATAAGTGATGTCTCGGCACCAAGTATGTTTTGATCAATAATTGGTATCAGCAATATCTACAAATTATTTCTTCTTCTTGAGTGAGATATACAACCATATTCCTACGCTTACCCGCCCTATTCAACATCTGACAGACAGTAATACATCACAGAGCAAGCCAAACGTAATGACAGCTGGGACATGACTTATTAGCACGACTGTACAACAGGAAGTTATAAGGAGGACTGAGCGAAAGTTGGGGGATGACAAGACTTTCATGAAATTACTGAAGGAGTAGATTAGATTACGGTAAAGTTTACAGAAAGAAATATAGCAGCCACAAGAAATGCAGGACACACACACACACACATATATATATATATATATATATATATATATATATATATATATACTGTATATATATATATAATAGAGAGAGAGAGAGAGAGTATTTTCCTCTCTTCTACTAAATTAAATTTCACCCTTTATACCTTACTAATTTAACTCCCTTCCTTCTTCACTAAATCATCTAATTAACCTTTTCAGGATACGAGGACACTAAGTCTTTTCCTCACTTATTTTGACTATTATTACACGATTTTCTTTAGCTTAGGAAGGAGATGCAAGTGCAGAGAGGCCTCCGAAATGGGCAAAATGTCTTAAACAAGGTACAATGGCGAACGTCTTAAAATATCAAAACTAATGGGGCTAAACATGAGGAAGAAGGGGGATCCATAAGCAAACATTATGAAGCATCGCCAGTAGAGCGTCGGCTGCTGATCAAAGGTTCGGCGGATCGAGGCCTCACTGTCAAAATGTTATTGGTAGTTGTCAAGCCCGGGCAACTTGACCTAGCGATTCGTGACAAACGGCGTCTGGTTAAAAAAAAAAAAAAAAAAAAAGTATTGTGTGATTCAACGGACGCCTGGTAACCTCCACCTCCACTCCCCCTCCCTTCCACCTAAAATAATAGCCCCCCTTCCACCACTTTTCCTTCCCCTGTTCCTTCCTCTTACACTCTAACATAAATCACGTGACCTCCAACTTCTTCACCAGGGGAAAATAATCACCACCCCTTCTTTAATCTTCCTGAGACGGAGAGAGAGAGAGAGAGAGAGAGAGAGAGAGAAAATAAGTGTATGTGTGTGTGCGTGTGTGTGTATGTGTGTGTGTAAAGGACGTACAATATTCAACATTGTTTTTTGTTTATTTAATTAATTAAGTTTAGAAGTAAAGTTGGTTGGTAAAAAAATATGAATTACACTAATATATATATATATATATATATATATATATATATATATATATATATATATATATATATATATATATAATTACTGGTCTTTGTCAGCTTCCTATTATCTCACCTGCTCATTACCATAAGAAAGTGTTGGTGACAAGCGGGGCCTTTGTACTGGGTCTGTATCGTATTGTTATTGTTATGTGGTATTGTCTTTTTGGCTACATAAAAAGTTGGTTATTTCGCTGAAGGTAAAGATATTATTGTCCATTCCCCTTCCTCTTTTATGAGTTATTATATTGTATGCTGTTAAGTTATTATATTGTATGCTGATAAGTTTTTCTTACACTAATCATATTTATTATTATTTTTCAATCAATCCTTCTGTTCACCTAGTAGTAGATAGGAATATTTAGTAAGTGGACCTTTGTGACGTTCCATCTAGAAAGGAAACTTGTGGTAACCTCGGTAATATGCAGAAATCCCTGTGTGGCATGCTGGATAACTCACCACCACAAGTTCCAAACATATAAGGATGAGAACTTGAGCCTTTCTCTATTTTATGCTACGCTTACGGTGCATTTCCATGATTTTTATATTCCACGTTCATAATCTCTCTCTCTCTCTCTCTCTCTCTCTCTCTCTCTCTCTCTCTCTCTCTCTCTCTCTCTCTCTCTCTCTCTCTCTCACACCATTTAACTGTTCCCAGAGGATAACAAACAGCCAAATAATAACAAAGCCCATATCCTCCACCCCCACACACCCGCATGCTATTCCAACCCTTCCTCCACACACCTCGTACAGTTGAGTGCAGAAAGCCTGGTACACCTTCTCTGTTCTCGTTATTATTGTGGAGTATTTGCAGCTAGATAACATTCATAAATCCTTAAGGTATATAGGGCGATCTTCTTCACTATACGACGCATTTTGATAGTTTATTCTGGCTAACATTAGACGAATTTAGACAATTTATGAAGGATCTGTGGGAATTATGTGGGTAAAGACTATATTATTTAACCCTCTTGACATCCATATACCTAATCTGAATAAAATCGTCTAATAATAACCAGAAAATATTAAAGGAAATGCGTATTTGATCTTGAAAGGGTTAAAGCAAAATGAAAAAAAGCGTTGTCGAAGCTAGGAAAAGTATGGCACAGAACTTTTGAGCGTTACTGTACTTTTGTTCTGGTGTTGGTGACATTGGATTGTTTGCAGTTTCTTCCTCGTCACGGATTCAATCGAACACTTTTTCTTCTGTTATGTCTTGTTTTGCAGCGTCTAAAAGTTAGATTGATAATGTGTCTATTCATCATATCACCGTAACTTAATCAATTATTCACAGTAGGTGCGTAGGTGCATCATAACTATTACTCTTAACTATTTCAGTATCACAACGTTTGCTACCATTCTATTTTTGCTTACTTTTTTGTTCACAGTTAAGAAAGGACCCTTTACAATCAAGGAGGGAAGTTGATCTCAAATAGCCATAAAGTTCCCACCCGAATTTTAGTAAAATGTCCAATAATAGCCAGGATATAAGGAAATGTCCAATAATAGCCAGGATATAAGGAAATGTCCAATAATAGCCAGGATATAAGGAAATGTCCAAATGTCCAATAATAGCCAGGATATAAGGAAATGTCCAATAATAGCCAGGATATAAGGAAATGTCCAATAATAGCCAGGATATAAGGAAATGTCCAATAATAGCCAGGATATAAGGAAATGTCCAATAATAGCCAGGATATAAGGAAATGTCCAATAATAGCCAGGATATAAGGAAATGTCCAATAATAGCCAGGATATAAGGAAATGTCCAATAATAGCCAGGATATAAGGACATGTCCAATAATAGCCAGGATATAAGGAAATGTCCAATAATAGCCAGGATATAAGGAAATGTCCAATAATAGCCAGGATATAAGGAAATGTCCAATAATAGCCAGGATATAAGGAAATGTCCAATAATAGCCAGGATATAAGGAAATGTCCAATAATAGCCAGGATATAAGGAAATATCCAATAATAGCCAGGATATAAGGAAATGTCCAATAATACGTCATGGTCAACTGAAAGGCTTAATTAAGGGGAGATTTCCACTTGAGGGACTTTTTCTTTACCCCCTTCTCCCTCATGTTTAGCCCCATTGCTTTTGAGATTTTAAGACGTTCGCCCCATTAGTTTGGCAATTTTAAGACCTTTCACCCAATTTATGTCACTTTTAAGACCTGTCGTCCCATTTAGGTGTCAATTTTTTACTGGCGAGCGATAGCGAGCCTGCAATTTAAGAGGAATCGGCCTTCGGCCGGGAAATTTTTCTACCGAAAAATGTACAAATTTATCTTGAAAGGGGGTCAAGGGGGTGTAATTTCAAGCTTGATGGAAGTCTAGGAAACACACTAAAAACCTTCCTTCCCTTAATTGAGTACGGATAATTCTGGCGACAACTGTACCATAGTTTGTTTGTTTCCAACTCTGATAATAATTTGACATTTCCTCATCTTGGTTACTCGGCTGTTACTAAGATTGTGTAGCGAAATATGCTGTTGTTAATGAAAACTTGGCATTGATATCACGCAGACACATAGTCGTTACACTTTTGTTTTCCATTACGTGTCGAGAAATCAGGTACGAAGGGATTTAATTGACCGTGAACTGGAAAAAATAGACTATGCCACCGAACTTTGAAAACCATACCCCTTGTAGTAGGCTGTACGTGACCAATAAAATGCCTATTATTATTATTATTATTATTATTATTATTATTAATAGTATTATTATTATTTTGTTTTGTTTTTATTATTATTATTATTATTATTATTATTATTATTATTATTACTACTGCTAACATGTCAGCTTGTTCCTTTGTACTGCTCCGGAAGTGATTGAGAATGAATAGTCTATCAGGACAGCATTTCCGTTGGCTTCTCCGTCACTGCTCTAGCCAGGACTCTTATAAGGCAGAATCAAAACTCGTGTACTTCCCCCGAAATCCGCCCTGTCTTCCAGGTAAAACCGTGGAGTTCCTGATACCACGGGGCGACTCATAGCCCCCACTTGCCTCCCCCCCCCCCCTCCCCCCCCCCCCCCCCCCGCCTAGCCTGCCAAACCACTCCCCCAGTCTCACATAAACACGTCCCCCCCCCCCACCCCATCCACTACTACGCTGCCCATCCCCCCTTCCGCATACGCACATACGCACGCACAACCAACTCGCGTACGCTGTTCTTTTGTCTCTGCCCAGTTCCGCTCTATCTACATCTGTTAAGGAGGGATTTCCACTTGAGGGATTTTTTTCTGGACCCCTTTCTCCCTCATGTTTAGCCCCATTGCTTGTGAGATTTAAAGACGCTTGCCCCATTAGTTTGGCGATTTTAAGAACCCTCGCCCCATTTCTGTCAATTTTAAGACCATTCGTGCCATTAAGGTGTCGATTTTTTCCTGGCGAGCGATAGCGAGCCTGTAATTTAAGGGGTACCGGCCTTCGGCCGGGACATTTTTCTACCGAAAAATGTACAAATTTATCTTGAAAGGGGGTCAAGGGGGAGTAATTTTAAGTTTGATGGAAGTCTAGGGAATCAACTAAAAACCTCCCCTTAACCCATGCATTAATACATACCCTATTGACCATTTGTATAGGCCTACTCTACAATGAAATATGAAGATGATATGGATTTACATTGCACCCACCTACAAGTACTCTTCATTGCACCCACCTACAAGTACTCTTCATTGCCAAACTTAACACATACCGGTACTCCTGCCTCACCTCTTGGGCATGTGCAGTACACTTCCCCACCCTGTGTAGAAGACCCAACTCCCTCACATGCTTGTCAGTTCGATAGCAAGCTTTCTTTTACTTCAGATGATGTGTGCCATGTTAGAGTGGAGCTGACAGTGTTAGTGATCATTATTGTCCCCTTCTTCCATACCCAACGCATTTTGCTCCTAGGCCTTTTCCAGTAAGCTATATGATTACCCATTCTCTTCAGCCCTCTACAAATTGGTCAGACTACGCCTAGGCATCTATGTAAAATGTTTGAGTGTGCATTATTGAACATTGAAGCTGTAGCAAAACTTGTACACGTGGTGAACAAATGACTTCGAACAGTGTCCATTCAAATGGTACTAATTAAACAAAATACCTGTAATATGCTTTGTAAATATGTACAAGAAATCTGGTGAGAAAAATGTTGCTGTATTATTGTAAAATGGTTATTATCATACTAAATTAATGAACCAGTTTCACGTGTATGGATTTTACATTGCACACTAGAATTAAGGTTTAACAATATCAGTTCCTATCCACTTGAGCGAAGGATATCCTGGCCTCTATCTCCCATTCAGCTCCACCCATCCCATACCCTCCTGCCCTATTAACCCTTGTGTTCACCCCATAACCCCCCACACCCCCTCACAAACACACACACACACAGCCCGTAGCCTAGTAGGTAGAGCTCTCGTCTCACACACGAGGGGTCGGGGGTTCAATCCCCGGCCGGGCGGAGACAAATTGGGCTTGTCTCCTTTCATGTGTTAGCCTCAGTTCACCTAGCTGTAAATAGGTACCTGGAATAAGTGGACGACGTTGTGACGTCCTATCTGGGGTTGGCAAAAATGGTACAAGGCGAGATGGGTATCATATGGTTCACCTAAGCTGATGGCTACCTAAGCCTTCGGGCGAGACGGTACCGTCTATAGTGAGAATGGTACCATACAGATCCACCCTAAGCCTTCGTTTCCGATGTCGCCAATTCGCTAAATACAGACTACACACACATCCACAGCCATTCCAACAGTACATAAAACACTTAACATGCATTTCACGCAATACATTCCCAGTTAATGAGGCGCGATAATAATGAGCTTAGCTCGCATTGCGTGGATTCCCCTTGGCGAACAAGTAACTGAGTAACACCCTTCACACGCTACTCTTCTACAACTTGTCACTAGAAAGCCACAGTTGCTCGCGCGTTTGGGGTTAGCAACACGTATAATGAAAAGCATATTATCCATCACGACAAAAATAAGAAATAATTGCCGTATATATTTATTTTATTTGATTTTAGTTTATAGGGAAAAACAGGAGAGAGAGAGAGAGAGAGAGAGAGAGAGAGAGAGAGAGAGAGAGAGCTACATAGAGCTACATAGATACACAGACCACACAGACCTCTAGGTCCTTACTAGGCAGTCTGTACACACACACACACATGCACATACATACATACACACATACATATATATACAGTATATATATACATACTGTACAGTGCATACACATACATACATTTTTTTTTTTTTTTTTAGAGAGAGAGAGAGAGAGAGAGAGAGAGAGAGAAAACAACGTCTAAGCTTCTACCCTGTCCACTTTTTTTTGAGGAAGGGGATAGCCATTGAAGCACAAGAGTGTGTGAAGCTTGAATCAGTAGGAGAGAGAGGGCCTGGGGTATGATTGACTTTACTCAGCATAGCAAAGTCGTTGTACCTAGCCATTTAGTCGTTGTACCTAGCCATTTAGTCGTTGTACCTAGCCATTTAGTCGTTGTACCTAGCCATTTAGTCGTTGTTGTACCTAGCCATTTAGTCGTTGTACCTAGCCATTTAGTCGTAGTACCTAGCCATTTAGTCGTTGTACCTAGCCATTTAGTCGTTGTACCTAGCCATTTAGTCGTTGTACCTAGCCATTTAGTCGTTGTACCTAGCCATTTAGTCGTTGTACCTAGCCATTTAGTCGTTGTACCTAGCCATTTAGTCGTTGTACCTAGCCATTTAGTCGTTGTACCTAGCCATTTAGTCGTTGTACCTAGCGATACCTAGCCATTTAGTCGTTGTACCTAGCCATTTAGTCGTTGTACCTAGCCATTTAGTAATAGACTCACAATTACTCTACACACTGTAATTTTGCTTCGTACCAAATTTGTCGTTTTTGCTTATATATATACTGTAATTATTTAGCTTATGTTAAGGGTAATATCAAGCATCTTCATGTTAATATATGTGTATTTCTATGCAATTGGCCAAATTGAATTATCCAACCCTGTATCTTTTTACATCAAGTTTTGCCCCATAAATGTCATGTTCTTAATACCGTAACCAGATATTTAAGGGGAGGTTTTTAGTTTGTTTTCTACTCCTCCAGCAATCTTTAAAATTTCACCCCCTTGACCCTCTTTCAAGATAAATTTTTACATTTTTCGGTAGAAAAATGTCCCGGCTGAAAGCCGGTTCCTCTTATATTACAGGCTCGCTATCGCTCGCCAGGATAAAATCGACGCCTAAATGGCACGAAAGGTCTTACAATTGACAGAAATGGGTCGAAAGTTCTTAAAATCGTCAAAATAATGAGGCGAACGTCTTGAAATTAGAAAAGCAATGGGGCTAAACATGAGGGAGAAAGGAGTCAAGAAAAAAATCCCTCAAGTGGAAATCTCCCCTTAAACGAGTCACTATGCCCTTAGAATGTGCATCCTTCTCTCCCCTACTGTGTCACCGTTACAAGCCACAACAACCTCCACCTGTTGTCGCATTGTGTGGAGGGGATACCCCAACAAACTTCATGAATCATCATCCTACTACAAATAGCAATTGACGATTTTTACTAAGTTTCGGAGAGACTCCTAGCAGTAAAAAGAATAATGTAGTTTTTACTAAGTTTCGGAGAGACCCCTAGCAGTAAAAACAATAATGTGGTTTAGGTTTACTAGTTATATTCATATAGGTATTTTCTAAGCTGAATAGAATAGCCGAGTGCTATCCAGAACCATATAGACGTTAAGGTCATCGTAGTGAAATGGTTAAAATTGCAGTCCAGTCCTATAAATCAATCTCCCTCTGGTCATCCCTCGTACAGTATCTCCCTAGTGTGTCATCTTTGCCAGACACAACATCCTCATCCTGTTATCGTGTCTGTAGGAAGCAATAACCCCACACACACTCTATGACTCACTCTACACAATACCTATCAGTAGACGATAACATTAGGATTGAGAAAGACCTCTGGCAGTAAACAAATTGGTTGATAATCATAAATCTTTCCTAAGTTGATTAAATCGCCGAATAGCACCCAGAATGAATTTGTTTTTCCACTTTCCTATAAGCGACACTCCAATAATGCCAATGACCGAACATTCCACCTCAGAAGTATGTATATGTATTAATATGTATATGTATTAATATGTATATGTATTAATATGTATATGTATTAATATGTATATGTATTAATATGTATATGTATTAATATGTATATGTATTAATATGTATATGTATTAATATGTATATGTATTCATATGTATATGTATTAATATGTATATGTATTCATATGTATATGTATTAATATGTATATGTATTAATATGTATATGTATTAATATGTATATGTATTAATATGTATATGTATTAATATGTATATGTATTAATATGTATATGTATTAATATGTATATGTATTAATGCGGTAATACTAATAAGGAGAAGAAGAAAAAGAAGCAAAACAAGAACAAGACAAACAAGAAAAAGAACAAGAACAAAAGAAGGTAGAAAAAAAATGTATATATCCAAATTATACCAAAGACAAAGCATACAGTTTAGAACCATCAAAGGTGAAGATGAGATTATACCGAACCTATTATTAAGTCATCAACTGCAAATCACGGTCCCACGATACCTGTATTGTGTAGTCAAGACCAATAATACTAACTATATAATTGGTCTTGTGTGTTAGTAACCCCTTCTTGTGTGTTAGTAACCCCTTCCGTACCGGCGACGTCTTTTTCCTTGTATTCTAGCTAGATTTAGACGATTTTGTGCAGCTTAAGAAGGATCTGTGGTAGTAAAAAGGGTTAATTAAGATAGTTCGAAGCCTGTTAATTCCTGGAGGCCCTTATGAAACTTAATATAATCGTCTAATAGTGGCCAGAATAAAGTTAGAAGACATCTCCGGTATAGAAGGGGTTAATACGGTAATACTTACAAGGAGAAGAAGAAAAATAAACAAACAAAGACCAAGAAGATCAAGAAGAAACGAAGGTAGAAGAAAAAGAGGCTGTCCTGTCTGGAGCGGTGTGAACTCTCAAAATTGTATATACCTACCCAAATGTTATCAAAGGCAAAACATACAAGGTGACTCAGCAGAACCATCAAAGGTCAAATGTGGCATGAGATGATCGCGAATATATTACGTCATCACCTGCAAAACACGGTCCCACGATACCTGGATTTCCGGCGACCTTTCATGACAGTATAAACGACTGCCGTGAATTGCACCAGCGCTATACCCTGTTCCAAATAACTAGGCCAGAACTCTTGAACATTAACCCTCTCACATCCTTATGACGCAGAGGTTGCCAGATTAGCAATAAAAAATAGATTACTCTCACTCATAATTACCTCTCCAAAATTCGTTTTCTGCCCTCAGCTAACTCTAAGACAACTGCAGAGGTTGAAGTAAATAAACTAAAGGTTTATAAATACCCCTGGCGGTAACAAAGGCTTTAAAGTATCCCCAATAGGCTCAAAATTGCGTCAAGGACGTGAGAGGGTTAACCTCTATAACTCACAAACGACTAGAGTAATCGCGCAAATATTTCTTATATTTGGGAAGGGTGAACCAGGGAAAAGGTGTGGACATTTACAGCCCATTTGCTCCAGCCCTTTTTGAGTTCCAGAGGGCTATAAAGGTCACGATTCCCGGCCAACCTTTAATGAACGGACTGTAGTGTTGAATGCCGAGGACAGTGAGTGGTGTGGATAGCTTGGGCATGCATAGGTCATGATGTACTGTCGTGGTAATAAGTCATGTCTCGGCACCAAGTATGTTATGATCAATAGTTGGTATCAGCAATATCTAAAACTTGATTTATTCGTTTCCAGTGAGTTATACAAACATGTTCCTACACTTACCCACCCTATTCAACATCTGACATATATTAATTAATACAGCACAGAGCGAGCCAAACGTAATGCCAGCTGAGACATGACCTATTAGGCCGACTGTACAGGCAAGAGCATAAATGGCGGCACTGCCATCGGAATCAATAAGGAACGCAAGTAACATAGTTCGTAACAAAGACTTCGTAATAGCCTCAAGATAGGAACATGGCAATTTACCGCCACCTGGAAACAAACAGACTATAGCGAATAATGCCAAGAATATCCAGCCAGGATACCGTCGAGAATGTAATGAAGAACGAGATGTGCACGGTAGAGAAATTCCAAGGATAGTGAGTAGCGAGAATAGCCAAGTGTTTTGGGCGATACTATCCATATATACTGTATATTTGTTTTTCCTACATACATTTGAAGGCTCGCTATCGCTCGCCTAAAACACCTGGGTAACATCCCCCCCCCCCCCCCTATAGAGGGGGTCACATAGTTATTATGCCACCTCCTTCCCCCCTCATATGCACGGGTCTTGGTAGAGAGTTCCAAGGATAGTGAGTAGCGAGAATAGACTGGACACCTTTTGCGTCATTCAGTGCTAATCCCCCAGTCCTCAGTCCCTCCTTCCCCCATTCCCCCTCGCGTCCTCTACCTAGCCCTCCTTGCCTCCTTCCCTCCTTTACCCAGTTCCCCCTCCCCTCCTTCCCCCAGTACCCCCCACTCCTCCTTCTCCCCGATAGCCCTCCCCTCCTTCCCCCACTCATCCTCCTCTCCTTCCCCCAGTCCCCCTCCCCTCCTTCCCCCTGTCCCCCCTCCCCTCCTTCCCCCTGTCCCCCCTCCCCTCCTTCCCCCTGTCCCCTTCCCCTCCTTTACCCAGCCACCCTCCCCTCCTTCCCCCACCCCCATTCCCCAGTCCCCTTCCCATCCTTCCCCAAGACTCCCTCCCCTCCTACCCCCAGTCCCCCTCCCCTTACCTGTACCTGGTCGCCTATTCCCGTGGCAGTGTGTGTGTGTGTGTTTGTTTGTGCACTCACGATACTTTCCTAGTACCAAGACTACCACGGCAACTTTTCCTAACCTGAATGATCGAACATATCATATCTTAAATGTCAAGTTAAGGTGTGATAAGGTGAATGTTGTGAGATTTGGTTTAATTTGGTATGGTTAAGTCAGTTTAACCTAGTATAAGTTACCATGCTCGTCCTGATTAATATATATATATATAAAACCACACACACACACACACACACATACACACACACCCTGCATAACTTCTGGAACATGCAACCGGACAGGCGGGTCTCAGTACGGCAGCGACCCCCCCCCCCCCCCCCACCTCCCAACCCCTCTCTTTTTCGCCGGGACTCCCAGCGTATGTGACCCGAGCAACAGGAAGGAAAGATAGGAGTGGGGGGGGGGGGGAGGGAGTAGGGGGAGAGGTTGATGCAGGTACAGTGGGAGGAGGAGGGATAGAAGGAAGGGAGGGAAGACCATGAACAGGATAGGAAGAGAAAATGCGAAACTGGTGAGACAATGAGGGAAGTGAAAGAAGAAGTACGATTGAAAGAGGAGGGATAGAAGGGAGGGAAGAGTATGAACAGGGAAGGAAGAGAAGAAGCAGAAACAGACGAGACGCTGACAGGAGTGAAAGAACAAATATGGTTGAAAGAGTAGGGATAGAAATTGTGAGAGGATTGGAAAATGAGATATAGAAATTGACTTAAGCTACAATGCTAAATCTTTTGTTTCATCACCCGCATCTTGTCTTTTGTCTAATCCTTCAAAGCAGATCCCATATCCTCCATTGACAGAGAAAGATCAGAAAGCGAAGGTAGGGAATGGTAGGAGGGAGGAAAGGGGATAGAGAAAAGAGATAACGCAAAGAGTAAGAGAAAGGAATGGAGGACGAGAACGAAACAGGGGGAATAAAGATTGCATGACAGGGAGAGAAGATAGGGAATGAGAGGGAGAACAGAGGGTATGGCAAGGAGAGATGGAGAGAAGGGAGGAACCAGGTAATAAATGGAAGCTGAGGAGCAGAGGCAGTCAGGGAAAGGAAGTATTTTGTAGGGAGGAGAGGGGACAGGGGGGGCATAGCATAGATAAGGGAGGGCATACAGAGAGGTGAATAAGGCATGGAAGGTCAGGGTGGAACATGGAGAATGAGGCAGGGATGGAAAGGGAGAGGAAGCCTGATGGAATGAGAAGAGGCAAGGGAGAAAAGACGGGCATTCAGGGAGGGAAACAGTGGGCACAACATGACGGGAGGAGGAAGCGCGTATGGAAAAGGAGAGAACTTTAGATGGAAACTACAACAAGCAAAGAACGTGGAAGAAGAGATTCACAAAGGGAGAGGAGGAAGGGAAAAGCAGAAAGAAAGATCAGGGAGGAAGGGCACAGCAGGGAGAGAACAGAGGGCACGACAGGCAGGGATGGAGTGGGGGGGGGGGTGTGGGGGGGCAGAATGAGTCACCCGAAGCAGAAGCGTTGGGACGTAAAAGACAGCGGCTCACACGGCCCAGCACAGTCAGTCCCCTGCACCCGAGCCGTCAACATCACCACCACCTCCTACTCCACCCTCTTGGATCTACCTGTGACAGTGAGTTAATTACCCTACTTTGGTGTTGATCTTGCTACCTGTCCTCGTCGCCTAGGTTGGTAATTGTCCCTTAGTGTTGCTATTACTTCCTATTCTCTTACTTGCTGACATAATTACATTTGTTACCTTTGTTACCTGCATTAATTAACTACCCCTTAATTAGGTTTCTACTACCCGCCCACTTTAAGTAGATTAACCCCGATATGATTTTACTTCGGCGTGTAATATTATGATCTAGTTCTATCATTCTTTTGTTGACCCTTGCTCAGTTATTATTATTATGGTCTGATGTCATCTTCTTGGCTCATTTTCAGTGGTTCATTGTGTTTCAATTCAGTTATGAGTGTCTCTACCAGGCAAAATGTTTCTCTTACATCAAAGTAGTCTAACTGTCCCATTTATCTTCTGTATTATAATGTTATCCTATTCCTTTATCCTCTCATCTATCACCCCGTTCAGCCACCCCTCTACCCTCATGCCCCTATCCTCCCACGAGCATTAGGTTTGGTTGTACTAGCCATTGTGGACAAGAGAAGTGAAGTGAGATTGGAGAAAGTGGACTATTCGTGCAATGAAAACGAGATCTAGAAAATTATATGACGGTAGACTGAAAAAAGGATCCGGTGATTTTAATGAAGACAGTGAAGCAATCTTAACCTTGGTGTTGGGATTTTGTGCAAGTGAAGTGATCCCTTTTGCCGTGTTGTGAGTTTGTGAGAAAGTGCTTGTGATTGTGATTCAGGCAGTGGGAATGTGTTTGAGCTGTGTTGTGATGATGTGTGTTGCTGTTGTTGTTATTGTTTGATGGGCTTCACCTGTTGTTTGTGAATTACACTGTTGATGGATGTCACTTAGATATGTTAGGATTCATATTTTTTCACCAACCAACTTTACTTCTAAACTCAATTAATGAAATCAACAAATACATGTGGCCCTCCAAGGATTCGAACCTAGGATACTCACACCAGCTATACGACATTATGAAAACATATATGGGTTGCTTCCTATAATTTGTGAGCCGCATTAGATACATTTTTAAAACATAAATAATATCTATTGGCTACGATATACCAATGCTATATCTATTGGCTACGATATACCAATGCTATATCTTTTTAGCATCCAAATTAAATTTATTTTCTTGTCATTTGTGCTCCGAAAGTTAATGTTTCTCCAAGATTGACGAAGCTCAACAAGTGACATATACTTTTAAAGCCTTATTCGTTGTTTTTCCTTTGTTTTTCGAAATATTTTGCTTTAAAGTTCGTAATTACTCAATGATTTGTGAGATATATAATTATATATATATATATATACGCTTTGTTGTCTATATGCTATAATAAGTAACACCCCGTTCTTTAACATTAATATCAAATACAAACCCCAATGTACTTGAATAAACTAATGAAAGCATATATGGCCCTCCCGGGATTCGAACTCGGGACACCACACCCAGAACATAAGCACCTAAACTGGATTTCTTTGACTTTGCCGAGGGGGATATTAGTTTCTCGGTCTATCATTGTGGTCTCACGCTTGTTCTCACCTTGGGGGTATGCTTTTAGTGTGTGGTATGTTGAGGTAATGAGCGAGCAGTCAAGGTGAACGCCAAGGTGTATGGAGTTGATAAATAGCCCTAGAGAGAGAGAGAGAGAATAGTCAAATTGCTTCATCACGTGTGGGCTTCCATTTACTATATGCATTAGAGAGAGAGAGAGTGTGTGTTTTTAAATACAGTCCCATCATTCAAATTACTTCATCATGCGAGCTTTCATTTATTATATTAATTACTTTCTCCTCATGCACGACAAATATGATAGATGGATAGATAGATATATAAATGGATGGATAGACAAATTGATAGATATATAGGTAGATTGATAAAGTAGAGTGAGACAAAGATAGAGAGTGTGTGTGTGTGTGTGTGTGTCAATCAAAAGAAGCTGAGAGGGAACTTGGACTCTATAGGGCATCTCAGCAGTGTTACGACGATGGCATCCGCAGGCATACACACACACACACACACACACTCACCCACCGCCACACACACACACACACACACTCACTCAAATCCACACACACACACACACACACACTCAAATACACACCCACAATCACACTCTTTCTCAGCCACACACCAACCCACATACACACACAGACACACAGACACACTCGTACGTTCACATGCACTCACATTCATGCATGCTCACTCTCTCATCAATGGTATTATTTTGTATATAATATGGCGTATTTTGTTGACATTTCACACACCCACACCCACATTTCACACACCCACACCCACATTTCACACACCCACACCCACACCCACATTTCACACACCCACACCCACATTTCACACACCCACACCCACATTTCACACACCCACATGGCCTACAACCAGATACACAAATACACTCCCTCTAGGTCTCGACGAGCGTACATACATACGTATATACTGTATATACACAGGTGACAGCACAACATCATGCACACAGTCTCTCTCTAACTATCTCTGTCTCATATATACCGTATATATATATGCGTGTGTGTTTGATTTGATAACCATGTTTAGAATTTCCGGCTACGGTACTCAAAACAAAAAAAATAATAATAATGCTACCCTTTTGGCGCCACCTTTGTACATGGTCTGGCTACTAGAATGGGTTTGGTTGCAACACGTCCCCCCCCCCCCCTCCCCTCCCGGATGTCGAGTGTGATGCCAGGTATCTGACGGGGATAGCGAGCGGGTGACTCAGGGTTCCCGATCCAATCCTACTTCCCCTGGGGCATTTCCGAGAATAATCTTAACTATCTCTGCTTTCGTTCTCCTTTTTTGTATTGTAGAATAAACATGAGAGAGAAGGGGGTCCAGAAAAGCGAAAACTACCCTCTTAACTTTTAAAATTATCGGGTATATCATCATGTGCTTCAATTTTAGTTTGGATTCCTTTCATTTCTTGTTTATTCTCGATTCCCCATCCCCCATTTATCATATAGTAAAGACTCCATACTCACTGTCTCTCTCTCTCTCTCTCTCTCTCTCTCTCTCTCCCTCTCTCCCTCTCTCCCTCCCTCCCTCTCTCCCTCTCTCCCCTCTCCCTCTCTCTCTCTCTCTCTCTCTCTCTCTCTCTCTCTCTCTCTCTCTCTCTCTCTCCCTCTCCCTCTCCCTCTCTCTCTCTCTCTCTGTCTCTGTCTCTGTCTCTCTCCCTCTCCCTCTCTCTCTCTCTCTCTCTCTCTCCCCCTCTCTCTCTCTCTCTCTCTCTCTCTGTCTCTCTCTCTCTGTCTCTCTCCTCTCTCTCTCTCCGCCTCCCTTCTCTCTGTCTCTCTCTCTCTTCTCTCTCTCCTCTCTCTCTCTCTCTCTCTCGTCTCTTCTCTCTCTCTCTCTCCCTTCTCTCCCTCTCTCTCTCTCTCTCTCTCTCTCTCTCTCTCTCTCTCTCTCTCTCTTCTACTTCCCCACAGGCATTTCCATTTATAAATCCCCCCCTTTATACGAAGGTCGGTCTCCCTTTTCCCATTATATTTTATTCCATGTTCGTTCTTCGTTCTTCATTCTTCGTTCTTCGTTCTTCGTTCTTCATTCTTCGTTCTTCATTCTTCGTTCTTCATTCTTCGTTCTTCATTCTTCGTTCTTCATTCTTCATTCTTCATTCTTCGTTCTTCGTTCTTCATTCTTCGTTCTTCGTTCTTCGTTCTTCGTTCTTCGTTCTTCGTTCGGGTCTCATCATTCTTATCATTTTTATTCCTACTGTCTTCGTATCTAAAATGGTATCAGTTTATGTGCCTATATTGTTAACTTTGTATTATATTGTTTTCATTATTCAGTGCACTCAAAGTTAAAAGTCTTGATACACCTTCATCCTGTCCTGGTTTATAATACATTTATTGTTCAACAACCTGGACAATTTATTTATTCGGAAGATGTATGGAATTATTTCCTATCAAAATAAGAGACATTTTAAATAAATAATTTGAAGGTACTACACAACAATGAACTCCGATTTTACTATCTGTGTGTGTATGTGTGTGTGTGTGTATGTGTGCGCTACTACACCTGCTTCTGCCTGCATAATCCCTTAATTAAATATCTGTGCCTATTCCTTTGATCCTCTCTTATAATGACCTTCGTTAGTATGTCATCAGTCTAAAAACTCACTGTCGTGAGTTTTTCTGCCACTACTCGTTTTCTGTCTTGAGATTATAATAACTTTCTGTGTTGTTGGTACCTATGGCATTTCCTGTGTCGTGAATCATTTCCTTCTCATGGTCCTTGTACCTTGTCCACCTGCTCTGCTTCCTTTTACTACTCCTCCTCCTCCTCCTCTTCCTCCTCCTCCTCATTCTCCTCCTCCTCCTGCCACGGATATTTGTCGCAGGGCAGTCTTCCATTTCCATTTTTCCCTTACCAACTCTAAACCACTGTTTGGACACGACCATTAGTATTTTGGAGGGCAAGCAGCCTTGAGGGGTCGATGGACTGTTGTTGCTTGATTTCCTTTGTATTCCCTTGTACTTCTCCCCCTATTTGATATTAAAGAGGGGCGCATTTAGAATCACATATGTGCTAATAAATATAAAGTAAACATAAGCACATTTCATCTAAAAAAAATATATATACAGTATATATATATATATATATATATATATATATATATATATATATAAATGAAACAAAACGCTTGGTTGTATTTAATTGGTGTATGAATTCGTCTATCTATGTTATCAACTGAGTAAATACTACTGTATTTCATTAAAGCATATAAGTAAAAATATGATGGATATAAACACACACACACACACACACACACACACACACACTAACACTAACACTAAACATCTGGCCAGTGAAACGTGACACGAATAATATTCTTCCGTTTCATTAAAGGCCTCGACTCGTCCCACTTCATTTGCTTGTATGTTGTGAGGTTTACGGTTTATATAATATTTACTTTAATTATCTTTAACCATTTAAATGTAATTTGACCCTATAGCAACCTATGGTACGTAACAATTCAATATATAGAAACATATATACTGTAAATATATACATATATACTTGCATACATAGATAGAGAGATAGATAGATACATACATACATACATTCAGAAATACGTACAGTACATATCATACATACATGACATAGATATTTATAATTTATAACCGAGAATATATATATATATAATTTTTGTCACCTCTTTTCTGGTTCTCTTCTCTCTTCCTCTTTCCTCTCCTACCCCGTCCCCTTTCTGTCCTACCCCTTACATAACCCCCTATACACCCCCACCCCCCACCAATCACCTTTACACCCCCACCCAGGTCCCCGCCCATAGAAATACTTACGCAATAATATGTCACCCATTCCAAGGTCTTTCCCATACTCCATGCCCTCATTTCTCTCTCTCTAATCCTTCCCACTACAAATACACCGCCTCTCTCTCTCTCTCTCTCTCTCTCTCTCTCTCTCTAATCCTTCCCACTGCAAATACCCCGCCTCTCTCTCTCTCTCTCTCTCTCTCTCTCTCTCTCTCTCTCTCTCTCTCTCTCTCTCTCTCTCTCTCTCTCTCTCTCTCTCTCTCTCTCTCTCTCTCTCTCCCCCCCCCCCAGGTCAATTCCTTTACGTCTTTCAAATACTAAATTACTTTGCCAGTGTGGATTATTATAACACAATCTAAGTTTGGACTCCTTTTGAATATATCACGCAACCATGACTGGAAATTAGAGCTGAAGAGGTTTGGCACTAGTATAATACTGTATGTAGACACGTTTTCTCAAATAAGATATGTTTTACCTGGAACAAACTTCCCTCAGAAATTATAAGTAGATCATCAGTAGGACAGTTATAGAATCGAGTTGATATTGCCCTACACCACACATTTATTTTTATTTTATTTTATTTTTTTTTTACCTAAAGTATCTCCCTGGAATAGACTGCAAGGTTTATGAGATGCTAACTATTCCTGGTATATGCTTGTAACGTCTTCACATCGTCCATCTCCCTGGTGTAACTCGGCCTTTGTCATGCCTCTCCTTCCTCTCTCTCACACCATTCACCGAGCTCTCTTGTGTGTGTCGGCATAGCTCCCGTTTAAGGGGGGGGGGGGTTATTTGCTAATGTATGCATCTTTTTATTATTTTTCTAGTTTCCTCCCTAGACCTCCATCAAATTAAAAAAAAAACATCCATTAGATCCCCCTTCTAGATGAATTTGTACATTTTTCGGTAGAACAAATTTCCGGCCAAAGGCCGGTTCTTCCAACATTACAGGCTCACTATCGTTCGCCAGGGAAAAAATCGACACCTAAATAGCACGAAAGGTCTAAATATTGACAAAGAAATGGGTCTAAAGGTCTTAAAATCGACTAACTAATGGGGCAAACATCTTAACATCTGAAAAATAATGAGGCTAAACATGAGGGAGAAAGTGGTCCAGAAAACCGGCCCATCCACCCTTAGGGCTTCCTTTGTGGTGTATATATTGTTCCGAGGAACTTGCTTCAATTGTGCCGCCTCTCCACATCTTTCCCCGTAGAACTAGGGCAGCTGAGAGCGCCCATGAATTTACACTTTCTCCTCCACAATGCAGAACTTCTGCTTATCAGAATTCATTTATCCCCAGAGCTACTACTCTTTGGAATTCACTTCCCTCGAATTGCTTTCCACAAACTTACAATCAACAAATGTTTAAATCCAGTTGTTACAAACATTTTATGAATGGAGGATGCCTTTAGGCACATGGACCTTTTTGTTTTATCTGTGTTTTTCCTTCCTCCGTTCATTGTCTCTTAAAAAAAAAAAAAAAAAAATATATACCTCACTAGGGAATTATTTAGTCTTCAACGCTATTTATGTGTATTCATATTTATGTGTATTCATATTTATGTGTATTCATATTTATGTGTATTCATATTTATGTGTATTCATATTTATGTGTATTCATATTTATGTGTATTCATATTTATGTGTATTCATATTTATGTGTATTCATATTGTTTCACCAACCAACTTTACTTCTAAACTCAATTAATGAAATCAACAAATACATGTGGCACTCCAAGGACTCGAACCTAGGATACTCACACCGAAATTCTTCCACTTCCTCCACTGTGATAATAGATGATACAGGCTGCTATATCCGAAGCATCAAGCGGTTCAGTATTGTGAAACGAATTAGATCTTTACCACTTTTCTTTGCTCTTTTGCTTTGTCATTTTCGTCTTTCGATAAGATTTCTTCCAAAATTATTACTTTGAAGATTAATACTACTTAAGCTCTTCTTTTGTTACACCACTTTCTCCCTTTCCTAAATAGGTCTTTTTCTTCTCCATCTACACCGCTTTCTTTTACTACTCTTCCTTCACCTCTTCCTCCTCCTCCTCCTCCTCTTCTTCCTCCTCCTCCTCCTCCTCCTCCTCCTCCTCCTCCTCCATCTACACCGCTTTCTCCCCTTCCTTCCACTTCGTCTGCTCCCCCCAAACAACCGTCTCAGAGGAAGATTGCCACTAAACTTTGAGGAGCCAAATGACGGTGTTGGCTTACCATGCGGGTCCTCCTCCTTTCACATCCCTTGTTTGCTTTGTGTATTTGAGTGGTGCTTGTTTGTTTGTTTGTTGACACGCTGGTTGATGTGCTGGGGTGGAAGATTGACTGGACAGATGGAGGAGTGTGTGTATATGTGTGAAACCCAAGAAGGTCATATAATTTAAACTCCAAACAGTAACTTAACAGGAGAGAAAATACAATTATACACAACTATACACCCCTTTTGAATATGATGGGCCTTTTCGGAGTATAATCAAATTGTCTAGTGTTGACCTGCATACAATGAATCGGGGAAATGTTGTATTTAAGAAGTTTCATGAAACTGTTTGAAAGTCTTCTAATAAGATCTTTACAAATTTAAATCAATAATAATGATCTCATGTTAGCAAGGAAAACATGTCAAATACGCCATATTTAAGAGAAACATTAAGTTGTCATAAGTTTAGTTAGTCTTGCTTTCTTTGGCACTGGTTGAGATCTACTGGTCGAGTTGTCCGTTCATCATAATAAGCAAAATATTTAGATAAATACACTAATGGACTCGTTTAGATAAATACATTGATGGACTCGTTTAGATAAATACACTAATGGACTCGTTTAGATAAATACACTAATGGACTCGTTTAGATAAATACACTAATGGACCGTTTAGATAAATACACTAATGTACTCGTTTAGATAAATACACTAATGGACTCGTTTAGATAAATACACTAATGGACTCGTTTAGATAAATACACTAATGGACTCGTTTAGATAAATACACTAATGGACTCGTTTAGATAAATACATTAATAGACTCGTTTAGATAAATACACTAATGGACTCGTTTAGATAAAGACACTAATGGACTCGTTTAGATACAGACACTAATGGACTCGTTTAGATACAGACACTAATGGTCTCGTTTAGATAAATACACTAATGGACTCGTTTAGATAAATACACTAATGGACTCGTTTAGATAAAGACACTAATGGACTCGTTTAGATAAAGACACTAATGGACTCGTTTAGATAAAGACACTAATGGACTCGTTTAGATAAAGACACTAATGGACTCGTTTAGATACAGACACTAATGGACTCGTTTAGATAAATACACTAATGGACTCGTTTACATACAGACACTAATGGACTCGTTTAGATAAATACACTAATGGACTCGTTTAAATAAATACACTAATGGACTCGTTTAGATAAATACACTAATGGACTCGTTTTTGTTATATCACCTTCAAATTAAACGTAGTCATCAATTGTTGTACATCTATTTTGTAAAACAAATTATATCCATTTTGTCAACTTCGAAGCGTCTACATGCTCCGGTCATCAAAATAATATATTTTTATCAATTTCACTCCAACACCAAACTCCTCCAATGAAATTAATGAAAACATGTGATCCACCGGGATTCGAACCTGGGTTACCACACACAGATATGTAAACACTAACCCTTACTCCATCAAGACAGTTAAAGGCTTATGCACAAGCCTACGACTTATTAAGCGGAGGTTTTTAGTGTGTTTCCTAGACTTCCATCAAGCTTGAAATTACACCCCCATGACCCCCTTTCAAGACAAATTTGTACATTTTTCGGTAGAAAAATTTCCCGGCCGAAGGCCGGTTCCTCTTAAACTACAGGCTCGCCAGGAAAACATCGACACCTAAATTGGACGAAAGGTCTTAAAATTGACATAAATGGGGTGAAAGTTCTTAAAATTGCCAAACTAATGGGGCGAACGTCTTAAAATCTCAAAAGCAATGGGGCTAAACATGAGGGAGAAAGGGGTAGGTGTGGTGTGTAAAGAAAAAACACAAAAACAAATAAAATCAAAAAATACAGAAAAAAAAACAATATTGAAAAAAAAAAAATCTTAATAAAAAACTCATACAAATCCCTCAAGTGGAAATCTCCCCTTAAGCATTCGGTACGTCCAACTGTGAAGGAAATGCCTTGTATACGAAGTGACCCCCCCCCCCCCCCCACAAGGCCGAGTATTGCCTCCAGGGTGTTTCATACGTGGTGGTCGTGTGTGGCCATGAGCAACAACAACAACAACACACCATGACTAAGAGAGGTTGGGAAAGTAAGCTGAATGACAAAAGATGGACTTTAAGGGGCGAGATAATATTTTCCACTTGAGAGAGATTTTTTTTTCTTCTGGACTCCTTTCTCCCTCATGTTTAGCCCCATTGCTTTTCTAATTTTAAGACGTTCGCCCCATTATTTTGACGATTTTAAGAACTATTCGACCCCATTTCTGTCGCAATTTTACAGACCTTTCGGGGGCCATGTAGGTGTCGATTTTATCCTGGCGAGCGATAGCGAGCCTGTAATATAAGAGGAACCGGCTTTCAGCCGGGACATTTTTCAACCGAAAAATGTACAAATGTACAAAGAACGGAGTGTTACTTATATACAGTATAATGTTCTCACACTTACACTGGCCAGGGTGATTTATATATATGGGGTTTGGTCAAAAGAAAGGTCAGGTTTATGAGTACTTTCCTGGTCAGTTTAAAGATGGCTCCCACTTTAGTTTGTGTGTGTGTGTGTGTGAGAAAGTGGATGTCGTTGTCAGCCGTGAGAAGGTAGCTGGTTTGTTGCTGAGTGTCGTCATGGAGAGTAGGGATTGTGTGTGTATGTTGGTATCTCTCTATGTGTGTGTGAGAGAGTAGGGATTGTGTGTGTATGTTGGTATCTCTCTATGTGTGTCTCTGTGTGTGTGAGAGAGTAGGGATTGTGTGTGTATGTTGGTATCTCTCTATGTGTGTGTGAGAGAGTAGGGATTGTGTGTGTATGTTGGTATCTCTCTATGTGTGTGTGAGAGAGTAGGGATTGTGTGTGTATGTTGGTATCTCTCTATGTGTGTGTCAGAGAGATGTAGGGATTGTGTGTGTTATCTGTTTTGGTATCTGCTCGACTGTCGTGTGTGTGTCAGAGAGAGAGAAAGTGGGGATTATGTGCGTCTGTGTAGCTGTGTGTGTGAGAGTGAGGTTGAGGATTGTGGTGTGCTGTGATGATGGTGGTATGTGTGTGTGTTGTGTGTTCTTGTTTTGTGAGGTGTGATGTTGAGAGTGAACGTGAGAGTGAGATTTGTCTGGTAATTGACTTGCCTTAGGTATATATTTCACTCCGATACTGTGATACTGTAAATTAGCTCTTGTATTTATGTTTTTCTGAGCCACACAAAACATACTAATGGTGATCATATTCTCTCTCTCTCTCTCTCTCTCTCTCTCTCTCTCTCTCTCTCTCTCTCTTCTTCTCTCTATTTAGTTTCTACTCTCCTCTCTTCTCTCTCCTCCTCTCCCTGGCAGCCATTCCTCTCATCATACACCAGGCACCTCTATTGTTGCTCGTTATTATTACTCATTGAGGTTGACA